>MDKI01016768.1:0-23625 GCA_005239505.1 Nicotiana paniculata
TAATGGGACATTACCTAGTTAATTAATAATTGTAGTTGATTAATTAAAGTATTTGGATAAGAACTTAATCACCCAACGTGGCAGCAATGCCTTGAAGAAATGGTGACTATTTGGTCTTGAAAGTAAGGTGGCAATGTAGGGCAATTTTGGATTAATTGAACCCCAAATGTGAGGCCCACCTTAAAAAATAGATTAAATATAACCTTCCTAGTTCAAGAATCATTTTCCTAATCTCTTAAAAGACATTCTGCAAAGAATATAACAGTGGAATGGAAATGTCTTCAACATCAACAATTCAACAATTTGAAGGAAACATCTTCAACGTCTTCAACAATGGAAACGTCTTCAACGTCTTTATTAAGCATCTTCAACATCTTCAACAATTCATGAAGATAAGAATGGAAATGTTCCTGTTCCAACAAGGAATTCATGCAAAGTTATACAACATAATAGTAACGGGATTTGCAATTTTAAGGGAGCCCGGCATAATCTTTCTCAAGAATATCATACGGATTATTTTCCTACAATGGTCCACCGTTACGTGTTGTTGAAATTGACGTGTGTAGGGGGTTGTCAGAAGAATCAGCTCAGGTATGTTAAGTCTAAGCTCTTCCTTCATTTTGCATGATCTCGTAATTACACAAGTTTGATAACGAGGCATAAAGAAAAATTCATGACCCGGAATTTACGTATATTTTCCTAGTTTTGTAAGTTACAATATTCTCCTTATCGGGACTTCATATTCAATTGAGTATTTTCTTCTTCCAGTCAAGAGAGCAGAGAGTATATATATACAGTATTATAGTATTTTCATTACCATCGAGCTATAATCGATGGGCAGGCTCCGATTGGGAAACCTCTGATCAGATGGTAAGTTATATACCGAGCCTACTGTGGCCGAGCGCCTATGAGCGAGCCCAATTGGTCGAGATACAAAGCCTAGTATGACCGAGCGCCTATAAGCGAGCCTACTACGGCAGAGTAGTTATATATATACCGAGCCTTATAGGGCCGGACTGCTATTTTACTTACTATATTGAGAGAGTTGAGTCAGTATCAACAGGTAAGCATATCTTTAGATTATATTTGACTTCCAGCTACTTGCATTTATTATATTATCAGTTCAGTTCAGTAAGCATATCTGGGGGCACTGCATTTCATGCGTGCAGGTTCAGACAGACAGACAGGTAAGCCTCCTCGTTAAGTGTTGCCCTAGTTCACCTTGATTGGTAAGTTCCATGCCTTTCGGAGTTGCCATGTCTTGTCACGACCCAAAATTCATTAAAGGTCGTGATGGCGCCGGACACCACTGTCAGGCAAGCCAACACTAAATAGTTAATTAAATTCTCATTTTAATATTTTTGAAATGATTTCTTTCCCTTACATTTAACAATAAATAAGGAACTTCACCGAGTAAATAATAATGTTTTTAATCACTTTTCAATACTAACTAATCCCATATACATCCCAGAACCCAGTGTCACAAGTGCATGAGCAATTTCTAGAAAATAAAATTGTAATACAATAACCGTCCGGAATACAACTGGATAGTAGAGAAAATACAATACAATATAATACTCTGAAGGAGACTCTGCTGGTTGTGGTCGTCTCGAGAGGTGCAGCTCACCTAAGTCTCTGTATCAACCATGTCGCTGCCCCAAACGAGGCCACTAGACGTACATGTGCCTGTGCAACAAAATGCACAGCAAGTGTAGTATGAGTACAAAAATAACATGTACCCAGTAATATCCCGCCTAACCTCGAAGAGGTAGTTACGAGAGGTCGAATTGACACTTACTAGGGCCAAAATAATACGTTTTAAATATAAGGCTAAGCAAGAATGGAAAATTATGAATAAGTAGTAAAGGCAGGAACATCAAATCCCCTTAAAGATATCTTTGTGCGTCAAATTCCATACCGTAAAGGTTGCTAATTCATTTTTTAGGGAAATTAACAGTTAAACAACCACAGAAATACCAAACAATTAGCAAGTACATAACATGCCGCGAACATACGCCCGATCCAATGAAATAATAAATGTGCACTGCCGAAGTGTCGAATGGCATGACCCATAGATGCATCTATTACCCCCGCTCGCGAATCATACATGCGATGCGGTCAAAATAAATAATAGAGTTACCTTGCTCGCGAATTATACATGCGACTCAGGTACTCATTATACACACATTCAACAGAAAATCAGGGGTTTATCTGGGGATATTCTTCCAAGGGAAAACCAATAAATTAAATAATGATAGGTGACCTTCTTAGATATCCATTTAAATAATTAGATGATGCCAAGAAATTCTAAATTTATCATTAAGATTACAAGATACGGCACGTAGAGCATGCTTGTGGATCCTAAACTCCCCCGGCATAAACATAAAGTAGCTACGCACGGACTCTCGTCACTTCGTGCATGCGTAGACCCCCAAAGATAGTAGCATATAATTTGTTATTTCACCTATGGGGACAATTCCCTCTTACAAGGTTATAAAGGAGGCTTACCTCGTTTCAAGCCTACTTCCCGGTCAAGAATGCGCCCGAATCTCCAAATTCGTCGCCCAAGAACTTGAAACTAGCCAAACATTATATAAATAAACCAATCTATGTTCGAAAGTCCACAATTTTCCTATTTAAATGGTTAACCCCACCTATTTTGCAAAATCCTAAAATATACCCCCAGGCCCACATGCTCGGATTCCGGAAATTTTCAAGGGAAATAGTCACCCATAACCTAAGGATCAATATTATATGGTTTTTGCATGATTTCATAACAAGTTTTTTGATTAAATCTTACTTTACCAAAATCCTAGGTTTTACTCTAAACCCATGATTTCTACTAATTTTGTGTGTTAATCTACCCAAAACTCAAGTGTTAAACTCACTTTTAAGTAGAAATAACTTACCTCACAATTTCTAAGTCGAATCTCCCCTTTGCAAGCTCCCCAAGTCGTCTAAGATGAAAGAAAATGGCCTAAAAATGTCTAAGTCCCGCATTTAAAACAACCTCACTGCCTCCAGAACTTTTGCACCTACGGCTCGAGGACCACACCTACAGTCTCGCATCTGCGAGCCAATGCTCGCACCTGCGAAAAGGAGAAGAAGGGCAGGCATCCCACCTGCGGAACGGAGCCCGCACCTGCGGCTCCGGTTCTGCGGGAAATGGCCCGCACCTGCGCAAATTGGGCAGCCCCTCTAAGGCCGCACCTGCGAGACTTTCACCGCACCTACGGTCTCGCACTTGCGGCTGATCCTTCGCATGCAGCAGCAGCTTTTTTAGAGCTTGGTTTTCCTCGTGCGATGTCCCACCCGCGGCCCCGTCCAAATATACCAAAAAGTTCTAAATCATAATACGGACTCGCTCGAGTCTTCGGAACGTTCAAAACAACACTAAATCCAAGAATCATACCCCAAAACCAACTAAATCCAACTTAAGAACATTAAGTTCTTGAATTCGATTTCAACACGCCGAAACATACCTATACTACTCGAAATGACACCAAATTTTGCGAGCAAGTAATAAATGACATGACAGAACTATTTCCGATCTTGGAATTTCGTTCGGACCTCAAAAACACAAAAACACGTTCTAAACCTCAATTTTTTAACTTAATGAATCATATTTCACTATTTGGTGCTGAAACGCTCCCGGGTCATCGGAAACCCATTCCGAACATACGCCCAAGTACAAAATCATCATACGAACCTACTGGAGCTTTCAAATCTCAATTTTGAGGTTGTTTGCTCAAAAATCACACTTTAGTCAATTCTTCCAACTTAAAGCTCCCGAAATGAGAATTTTCTTTCTAAATTAACTCTGAACTTCCCAAAATTCAATTTCGACCACGCATGCAAGTCATAATACCTGAAGTGAAGCTACTCAGGGCCTCAAACCGCTGAACGACGCGCTAGAGCTCAAAATGACCGGTCAGGTCATTACATTCTCTCCCACTTAAACATATGTCCGTCCTCGAACGTGCCAAGAACTACTCTGGAGTTGTCTCAAATCATTGTTTAACACCTCGTGCACGTGCCCGTGCTACCACAACCCAGTTGAGCATATTAGCTTGAACAAATCTGAAGATTCTCCCTTTTCTTTAGTCAAGTTAGCCTTGGAGCCAAATTCCAACATCTGAAATTCTCTACCCGGTCTGTTCCCAACATACGAACACCGTATCAATCTCCATGTGATGCACCAATACATGATTGTATACCTTTGCTGAATCCACACTGTGCACTGCATAACTTTCATGACCATAATAATATCCTCTAATAACAATACCCGGAGTTTCATGAATCCGATGCTCACAGTGCACCTCATGACATATATAAGTCTTGTTTCAACTCTGGAAATACGGCCACGGCGGAAGATACGTGTAGAATTCCATAACCAACTGCCGAGACAACAAATCATTAAGTCTATATTCCTGACAAGAGCCATCACCTCATGCTGAATCAATTAATGGTATTTGCTCTTTGATACACTTCATATTATCTACTTGCACTGATCCTAGATCCATTAATCTCTTCTCACCCATTATAAGCTGCCCAAGCAATAAGCCGCCCCAGACTCTACCAAATTCTCATATGATGCCACGATGTGCTAATAAGCCCCAACTCGAACGTGATACATAAGGAAAATGAACTCTGGAAGGGACCACTCAACTCACGCATTGATATGAACTTTCCTCAGAAAATGGGAAATAGGACTCACAAAAACAGGATATATAAAACCATACTCAACATCACACCGTTGCGGCGCGCAACCCGATCCAACCATGATTCCCGTGGCGGCGTGCCACCCGATATACACATATTAATCTATTAGAAAGTACTCACCGAGCTAAAATGCTCATAACTACAAAGTATCGAATATCGGTCACAAGCAACGTTAAGGGCACAATACCAACCCTGGGGGGGGATACATATAGCGGCATAAGCTACAAAACTCAAGCACAACTGAGGTGAAATATATTATCTGAATCTCAAGAGCCATCCTGCTCACATACACCATCACTACGCAAAATCTCAAAGCGTAATAAAATTATCAAGCCGTTCACAACTCACATGGCATAATATAGTATTGCATGAAATAGCTACCAAAATAACATCCAACGTTCTAGTACTCCTCCCTGAGGAGAGCTACACTGAAATGAACACATCTGACTCACATAGAGCCCATACTAATATTAAATCTATCCACAGACCTTAAGCCGATTTTGATCGTACCACACAAAGCCAATAACCTTTCAAGGGTCCACACTAAGCCAGACACACAAGAACAGCCGTCATATCCGGAAGAAAATTCCACAATCCGCAACCAAATGAATCGAGCGCCTTCCAGGCCTAAACCCTCACACTACTGGTATTACCACGATCTCCATTCTTGGTCTTAAATCTTTAATCAGTTAAGTGACTATATGTCACCATTATACAATCTTCCCCTGGGGTACGCTCCCACGACCTTCCGCACAAGATAACAAGTCTGCACATCCATACCACCAGCTGCACTAAAGTTACAAAGCAAATCAAGAATCCTTAACCAGGATGCAAAACCTTTTTCACGAAACACCGATCTCAGGCGATGCTGAGGACAATACTAGCTTACCTTAAGCATTCAAATCCCTTTCCTGCTCATTCGAGCTCGTGACATCCTTGACCACACCGAACCGCAACTTTGATCCTTACTTCCAAATCCATACTACTTACTGCACCTAACATGCTAATATGATATCACACAAGAATTTCATCATAACTCCTGAACCACTATTAGGGTGAACACTTCATCATATAGAAACCTTTTACTTAACTCAATTCAAGGGAACCATAACAACACACGAGTGAATTCTCATAATCACAAAACATGCAAATCCTCAAGTAATAGTCTGCACCACCATAATCCTTCCGAGATCCGCCTACACATAACAGGCCATATTACTTGAGCTTCCAAATAAAATCAATTACGGTGTCCATCAGGCACTCGCACACATCGTCACCAATAACATGCATAACTAATCACGCTGAAGGAGCTGATCACTGCCACCAATATGCCAATTACACCATGGCTAACCATCAACCTTTTTCTAATTTACTTTTAACTTGCCTTAGGAATAATAACGACTCTGGTCAACACATAACAACTCAAGTCACACTCATCCTGAGTGACCTCATTCCACGAGACTACTTTGTCTCCAAACCCATGAACGGTTTCATGCCCTCCTTGCACGCACATTCGCATCTTCGACTGGTATACCCATCCTGATAATCCTTCTACAAATCCAGAGTTTATTTCTCTCATTCCTCCAATACTACACTGCAAGCTGAAAACATCATGGAACATTCAGGGCCTTCTATCACAATCTACTGCAAGAGCCCAATCCTTAGCCATACTACGGGCTTGAAACCCTTAAACACCGCATTCTTAACCTTCGAATTCATTAGGACAATTGTTGAGAGTCACCCACTCGGGCTTGATCCCGGATATAATCAACTCCAAGGCTCCACTGACACCTGAACACCCATCTTAATAAAGCACCCTACTGACCAACTTCCCTTGCAAATCATCTTTGTACGAAGCATAAGCCCTGAATCTTCCCAAATCCTGAACACAAGTCAATAAGGCCAATTATAGCACCCCCTAACAATTCCTTTGCTTAAATTACAACTTATGCCCTCCTCCCTTGGCTACATTAACCCGCCATTATGTCGACAAGTAGAATATCACCAGTAGATAACTATGCAACCCAATCGTAGGCGATGGACTCTCCCACTTAGCCTGAAGCCACTATTACACAACTCTGGAACTCACCAACAATCTTCCTTCATTGTTGACATGATCCTGCATAACCAACTCGCCAAATTCCTTGAAATCCTTCTGTTAGCACTTCACAAACACTCTAAGTCATTAACCACATTCTCATATTTGACTTCTTACTAAATAGTCAGTAAAATCCGTCGCAGAAACTTCGCCAACGACGCAACCACTGACCTTCTCACAGGAGATAATCCACCTGTGAAAATTACCAACTAACATCTTCCAATGATGATGCACTGCACAATCTCTATGACATCAATAACCCGTCCTGAGCCCCTTCTCATTCGCCATCTGAACCTGTCTGTTCACTTTTTATAGACATCGGCAAAATGTGCGACAATATCATCTAATTCCAAGCTATATTGCATCCTCCTTCATACCAAGCAACTCCTTCATGTATCATCCAATCTCTCCGCCATATAGTAGCCAATATTTCAAATTAGGACCGTAGGCCCAATCATCGTCCACTAAAATTTCCAAATCGATCTAAACTTTCCTCCAGGGGTGTAGTCAACCTGCCACTGATCTCACATGCTACAAAGCCACTCTCCCACCTTGGCCAAGCTCACCCCTTTAAGCAACTACTCGATTTTTGCTTCTCACACCTGGCCTTCTAGAAATTTAACCACCGCTTGAGACTTCCCATATGTCCTTCCTCATCCTTTGTTTCCCAGCTGTTGCCTTAGATCAATATCTATCTCTGTAGTACTTGATCTAGTAACTCACTACTAGCTTCAAACCTTTTCGTAGGTCATCTTTCTCGAGCCGTCGACATTAGAAACACTGATCCGATCATGAACCACCGCACACCGCGATCTCTAACAGCGGCTTCCCGGACACCATTTCACAATGCCGTGCCACGAAGGCAAATTCTAAGAAGACCATATCAATGGCGAACTTAGCACATTCAATCAAGGGTGACGACATCTCATAATATATGAAATTCCACCACACTTGGAAACACCAAGTCCCATTACTCTATCGATCCAAGCCTGAACATTTATAGTCTAGTTGCCTTTCCTCCGCCGAAAATATAATACCGAACCTCTGAATCTTGCTCTGAGTAGAACTACTATCAAGTCATTCACTATCCCAACACATGGGAAAGCATCCTACCACCACGTCAATTACTTCGCGATAACTATTCATGAGAATTATAACAACCTGAGCATAGCCTCAAAGCTCTCAGAAATACAACTACTGAGCTGAAATAACATAATATCCTTCCGCAAAGTAAAAACAATATCCCCAACCAACTATGCATGGGAAACATCACGCACCACGTCTGTAGTATCATTATAGTTCTTCAATTCTCAATTTATATCAAATGTTTCACGTCACATAAGATTGAATAGAAAAGAAGTGATGGCATAAGCCTCAAAGGAATCAAATCGCACGATGGAGAATCAAGAAGGGAAGTGCTCTTAACAGCCCTGTAGCCTCTCGAAGATAAGTACAGACGTCTTCGTACCGATCCGCAAGACTCTACTAGACTTGCTCATGACTCGTGAGACCTGAGGGAACCTAGTGCTCTGATACCATGTTGTCACTACCCAAAATTCATTAAAGGTCGTGATGGCGTCGGACACCATGTCAGGCAAGCCAACACTAAATAGTTAATTAAATTCTCATTTTAATATTTTTGAAATCATTTATTTCTCTTACATTTAGCAATAAATAAGGAACTTCACCGAGTAAATAATAATGTCTTTAATCACTTTTCAATACTAACTAATCCCATATACATCCCAGAACCCGGTGTCACAAGTGCATGAGCAATTTCTAGAAAATAAAATTGTAATACAATAACCGTCCGGAATACAATTGGATAGTAGAGAAAATACAATACAATACAATACTCTGAAGGAGACTCTGCTGGTTGCGGTCGTCTCGAGAAGTGCAGCTCACCTAAGTCTCTGTATCAACCATGCCGCTGCGCCAAACTAGGCCACTAGACATAGATGTGCCTGTGCAACAAATGCACAACAAATGTAGTATGAGTACAAAAACAACGTGCACCCAGTAAGTATCCCGCCTAACCTCGAATAGTTAGTGACGAGAATTCGACTTGACACTTACTAGGGCCAAAATATGCTAAGCAAGAATGGAAAATTATGAATAAGTAGTAAAGGCAGGAACATCAAATCTCCCTACAGATATCTTTGGGTGTAAAATTCCCTACCGTACAGGTTGCTAATTCATTTTCCAAGTAAATTAACAGTTAAACAACCACATAAATACCAAAAAATTAGCAAGTACATAACATGCCACGAACGTAAGGCCGATCCAACGAAATAATAAATGTGCACTGCCAAAGAGTCGAACGGCACGAACCATAGATGCTCTATTACCCCCGCTCGCAAATCGTACATGCGACACGGTCAAAATAAATAATAGAGTTACGCTCGCAAATTATACATGCGACTCAGGTACTCATATATACACACATTCAGCAGAAAATCAGGGGCTTATTTGGGATATTCTTCCAAGGGTCAACCAATAAATTAAATAAGGATAGGTGACCTTCTTATATATCCATTTAAATAATTCGATGATGCCAAGAAATTCTAAGTTTATCATTAAGATTAATGGATACGTCTTGAGGATGCTTGTGGATCCTAAACTCCCTCGACATAAACATAATAGTAGCTATGCACGAACCCTCGTCACTTTGTGCATGTGTAGCCCCCCACAGATAGTAGCATATAATTTGTTATTTCACCTACGGGAATAATTCTCTCTTACAAGGTTAGTAAGGAGACTTACCTCGTTTCAAGCCTACTTCCCGGGTCAAGAATGCGCTCGAATCTCCAAATTCGTCGCCCAAGAACTTGAAACTAGCCAAAAATTATATAAATATATCAATCTATGTTCGAAAGTCAACAATTCTCCTATTTAAATGGTTACCCCAACCTATTTTGCAAAATCCTAAAATATACACCCAGGCCCGCATGCTCGGATTTCGGAAATTTTCAAAGGAAATAGTCACCCATAACTTATGGTTTTTGCATGACTTCATAACAAATTTCCTGATTAAATCTTATTTTTACCAAAACCCTAGGTTTTACTCTAAACCTATGGTTTCTACTAATTTTGTGTGTTAATCTACCCAAAACTCAAGTGTTAAACTCACTTTTAAGTAGAAATTACTTACCTCACAATTGCTAAGTCGAATCTCCCCTTTGAAAGCTCCACAAGTCGTCCAAGATGAAAGCAAATGTCCTAAAAATGTCTAAGTCCCGCATTTAAAACAACCGCATTGCCTCCAGGACTTTCGCACCTGCAGCTCGAGGACCGCACCTGCGCAAAGGAGAAGAAGGGCAAGCATCGCACGTGCGGCTCCGCTTCTGCGGGAAATGGCCCACACCTGCGGAAATTGGGCAGCCCCTCTAAGGCCGAACCTGCAAGGCTTTGACCACACCTGCGGTCTTGCACCTGCGGCTAATCCTTCGTAGGTGTGGTCGCATCAGATCTGGTGCATCAGCAGCCCTTTTAGAGCTTGGTTTGCCTCACACGATGTTCGAATGGCGTCCGGGACCACTCGAGGCTCCGTCCAAATATACCAACAAGTTCTAAATCATAATACAGACTCGCTCGAGCCTTCGAAATGTCCGAAACAACACTAAATCCAAGAATCATACCCCAAAACCAACTAAATCCAACTTAAGAACTTTAAGTTCTTGAATTCGCTTTCAACACGCCGAAACATACCTATACTACTCGGAATGACACCAAATTTTATGAGCAAGTCATAAATGACATGACGGAATTATTCCTGGTCTCGAAATTCCGTTCGGACCTCGATAACACAAAAACACGTTCCAAACCTCAATTTTTGAACTTAAGGAATCATATTTCACTATTTGGCGCCGAAACGCTCCCGGGTCATCGAAAACTCATTCCGAACATACGCCCAAGTCTGAAATCATCATACAAACCTACTGGAGCTTTCAAATCTCGATTCCGAGGTCATTTTCTCAAAAATCACACTTTAGTCAATTCTTCCAACTTAAAGCTCCCGAAATGAGAATTTTCTTTCTAAATCAACTCTGAACTTCCCAAAATTCAATTTCGACCATGCATGCAAGTCATAATACCTTAAGTGAATCTACTCAAGGCCTCAAACCGCTGAACGACGTGCTAGAGTTCAATATGACCGGTCGGGTCATTACATGTCTAGAGCCTTATATACATCTTGTATATATATGTAATGAGTAGGTCGGAGAGTTGTTCCGATCACAGTATATCCATCAGTAGAGGATTGTAGACATATCCTGTCAGTTAGTGCAATATGTTGGGCTTGTAGGCCTTGTATGTATATTTGGTTGGTTTGTTAGCTGCAAAAATTATGACGGCCTTGTCGTCCAAGCTTCATATTAATATTTAGTCAGCATTCGCAGTTGTCTTGCAATGTGGCCCATGGCCAAAGTCTGACATCACATGTTCAGAGTTCCTTAGTCGCAATCTGGTACGCAAGGATAGGTGAGGCACCAGGTGCCGGTCTCTCCCCCATGTTCGGGGCGTGACACGCACTTCGACAACCAATGCACGCAAACAAATTAGGCATTTGATAGTTGCAAATTTTAAACAAATTAAAGTTATTGAATCATATAGGCATGATCTCTATGTAATTCTGGATTTTTTAATAGGCAGACAGTTTCATATGTGAAAGCCATTTTTTAAATACGACTACTAAGTGACCACGTTGTTTCTTACTGATTATGGATTATAAGCGGTCAGACCTATAGGCATGATATCTAGGTGATGCGGTAGTTAACAATGATAATTGCAGGAGAATATTCAGAATTGCTTGGTAGGATCCTATAAGCATACTTTTCTAACAATGACAATGACACAGTGTTACAAGTTCGACATTAGCACTTAAAGGAAGCGATCATGATAATCAATGATTAAGACTGATTTTAGATCCTATAGGCATGATTTCTATAGTCACAATTAAGACTAATTTTAGATCCTATAGGCATGTTTTCTATAGTCACAATTAAGATTGATTTTAGATCCTATAGGCATGTTTATTAAGTGAACAATAACATGTTAACCAATCAATCCTATAGGCATGATATCTAACATGTAGAAGCAGAGTAAATGTCAAACAAATTAAATACCTATAGACAGGTTATCTAACACGCATCATAGTAGAACAAATTTGTACAAAATAAACACCTATAGGCAGGTTATCTAACACGCATCATAGTAGAACATATTTGTACAAAATAAACACATATAGGCAGGTTTTCTAACACACCCAATAGCAGATTATGTTTGAGCAAAGTAAACACCTATAGGCCATATTTCTATCCATTTCATGCAAATGTAAAATAAATCCGTTTTCCTAATTTTACTAACACCCCAATTGTTATTACAACATTATTACGAGACCAATGAATGAAGTAAATTGCAGAATTACAGAATAGTTATAGCGAGCCTAAGGCAGGCCCAAAAATATACCGGCGAGGCCAGGCCTTCATTCTCATACCCATACAATTTTACAACAGTCTAGAAGTCAAATCTTCATTTATATAAAGCATCAAGAAACCAGTTGATTCAACCAATATGTAAAAAAGGCAGAGTTGAGCAATTAGGAAGGAACTAGGACCTTAGTGTGTCAGAGTTCCCAAGGGCTTCAAGAACCTAGGGCAGTGCTCACACCAGGGAGGCTAATAGAGGACATTCAAGGAATGACTAAGGACCAGATCCTAGTGTGTCAGGGTTCACAAGGGTCTCAATAGGACCCCAAGCAGTTCTCACACTAGAGAGGTCAAATGATAGAATCTAAGTAGCCTTGGCTTTCAGCCGGCTAAGAACGAGAACTCAAAAGAGCCCAGGTAACAAGTGAAAGAGAGTGGACCAAGGTTGAGAGACAAGAATTGAGGGGTACTTATAATTTAAACAGACATTGACCAAATTGAGCACATAGAGCAGATAATCGAACAAGTCACGGGATTTGAAAACAAACTTAGCAGGTTCAACACCTTACATATAGGCAGTCACATATTGAAAGAGTTAAGGAAACAACATGTTTGCTGGATTGACAGAGATTCACAAATGCACAATACTAAACAATGTTGAAACATGGTTGGAAATTATGTTAAGTATAAATCCTAGTATTATTATCAGGAAACAATACAACATTTAGACATGACATAGTAGACTAATTAACTAAAGAAGGTCCAGTTCTATCAAAAATTCATCCCAATATTATAAAACAAAAACAAATCAAACAGGCTGAGATAACTTTTCTAAATCACAAGAAAACACTAAAGGAGTATGGGACCGATTGAGCATGCTCAGTGACACCATAGCAGAGAGGCAAATTATAATTAACAATGAAAGTCTTACACAGGTTGTTACAAATGTGAGGCATTCATTACAGAGATTTAGGACAAAGCAAGCAAGCATATTCATGAACATTTAGGTGTCAATACACTAGCTAAACGAGCTTAGGAAGGTTCATATTGCCCAAGTTAGGCATAGATAATCTCAGAACTTAGTGTCATTGGCTTTCAGCCGGCCAAAACCAAAGTATAGAATGAAAAAATAATAAAGAAATAACATAGTAGAGTTTTAAATCTAGTGAGATTATAGCGAAAAGTATCCCTTAAATGGGAAAGGGGAGGGGTTTATATAGTGACAGAGATCGAGCAAGTAAATAAGGAAAAGTGTAAATCAAACACAAATAAGGAAGTATTATCATGCGGAATCAAAATAAAATCGGATTGAGGGAAAAATAAGTAAACCCTAATTTTTAGGAAAACAAAATATTCACAGAATATTCACAGACAAAGATGAATAAAGACACAAATAGCACCAAAATCAGTGAATTGAAATAATTAAGAAAACAAGATCTGAAAATCCTAACTTTTAAGGCAAGTGAAAAATCGGCAGAATCTCAACAAAAGGAAAATCAAACTCGTGAATATAGACAAGATAACACTCAAAATCAAAGACTTGAACCAATTTTGGTTCGATTTGACAAGGATCTGTAAACCCTAGCTTTAGGGTAAGTACGAATCAACAAAAATATAAACGAAATCGGACTCACACGGTGTAGAATAAACGTGTGTAGATGGAAAATCGTCCAGATTCAAGAGATCGGACAGAATCAGAGTGGTAATATTTTCCATGTTTAGGCAAATATTAGATAATACCATGGAGAATCAACCAATAGCGGAAATATACAGATATGGTAAGTGAATCAGAAGGAAATCCCATTAGAAGAGGGAGTAGGGGAGGAGTTTCGAGAGGCGGTGGGTTAGAGTTATTCAAAGGGGAGAGAGTAGAGAGGATTTAGGGCGGCGGGTGGTGAGAATGATTTAGGGTTAGGGGGTGTTAGGGTAATTAAAAGGGAAGGAATAATGTGGGTCGTTGATCTCAGAGATCAACGGCCACGATTAGCTGGGGTCTTGGATCGGATTGGTTTAATTGAATGGGCTGGGGTTATTTGGTTTGGGCTTGATATTTATTGGCCTAGTGAATTGGTCCGAAAATGTTTATAAATTGGGGCTAGTTTTTAAATACCCAATATTTATTAAAAAAGAATTTATAAAAGTAATTAATAAATAATAAAAATATTATTTGTGCACTAAAATGATTAAAAATAATAAGTTAACATTATAAAAATATAAAAATTTATTTTTGGCATAAATAATGTAATTATGCATGCATATGGGCTATTATTGCAAAAATATGCAATTAGCCTTAAAATGCAAATTCAATTATAAAAAATGCACTGAAAAACCTCATGTTGGTATAAATGATAAGTTTACATGATTAAATCATCACAAAAAAATAATTTGGAGGATAATTATTGGATATTTATATAATAAAATGCAGAAATAAATTGGTTTAAAGCCTTTAGAAATTATGGAAAATTATGAAAAATACTTGTGTGTGCTTACAAATAAATTGATAATTGGCTATGTGTGCGAAGTGCTAGTATTTAATCACGTTTTAGGCAGTTGTATACGAGATAGTATTAGTTCAGTGTGTAATACCAATTTTGGACATCACATGTTCAAATTTGGTAATAGGATTTATGTATTTTTTTTCATTTTGTTACAGTCCTACCTAGTGTAGGACAACATGCAACTCTGTCTTTAATTTGGTATATAAATAAAAACCAGTCCTAGGATATGCCTAGTGGATTGTCTAAAAAAATGATGATGCATATGTACTATTTTGAAAGTGTATATATACATATACATATACATATATATATATACATATACATATACATAAATATATACATATACATATACATATACATATATATATATATATATAAGTGTGTGTGTGTGTGTGTTTAAAATATGATGGAAAAATTAGGTATCAACAGACATGATCTAGAATAAGTAAATGGGACTTTGGATTAAGGAACTTTAATCATAGAAGACGGACAGAGTTGTAGTTAAGAGAATAGAAATTTCACATGCAAGTTTCCATCATGAGAACCTAAACAATATAACAAACAAACTGGTGGGCATGGTCTTACAATAGTCGATGAACAACTTAACATACCAGGTGTGACACAAAAGACTCAAAATCCAAGAACCCAGGGTAAGTAAACATAACAATTTAAGGTTAATAAGACAGGCAGATTTCAAGACTTATACCAATTGACCATGTGTAGTAGAAGAAGCTAAATTCATTGAGATTCAACTAGAAGTTTAGGCAATACTGGAGGGTACATAATTAATAAGTCGAGGAATACAATCGTCAAATAGCAGAGAAACATGTTTGGCTAGATATTAAAAAACGTGTTGCAATATGGGATGATCAGGGATCAATTTATAGTGTAACAGTAGATTACACATAAAGGGTTTAGCATAGAGGGACTCATTAAAGCAAATCCTGAGCAATCATTAATTCCATAGGAATTTCAGTGCAAGTGTTCAAAGTGAGACATGAGAAAAGGGTTCAATATTAGATAGTCAATGTAGAAATTTAAGCATATATAAACATGACGGCCTCAAACAAGCACAACAACCTAGAATTCTTCCAAATTGACTACACTAAATGAACATAAGCAAACTTATACAAATTTTGATGAAGGATTGCAGAAGAAATTCAAAGGAAGGTCGACACAATATCATATAGGCTTAGAAAGGTCCATATAACACATTTGTTCAGAAGCATGAACACAAATAGCGAAGAAACATAATTATGAGGGATGGACACTTACCAATTTGTCGATTTAACAACAAATGGAGGAGAATCGATAGCAACGTAAGAACAACAACAAGAACTCCAAACCCTAGTGCACCAGAGTTCACATGAGCTTCAAATGAGCCCCAAGTTGTGCTCGCACTAAAGGGGTAGATGGAGAGGATTCCGGTGGCCTTGGCTTTCAGCTGGCCAAGAGCTTAAGTTTCAAAATAGTGTAGAATAAGTGAGAGTGAGACAATATAGCAGTGATTCAATAGTAATCCATGAGACCTCAAAAGGGAATGAGAAAGGGGTTTATATAATGGTAGAAGTTGAACGAACAAACATAGAAAACAGTCAGTTAAGCACAAAATAAGGAAAGAAAATATCACATGAAATCAATAATAGAACTAGTAAAAAAAGAATCAGAATCCAAACCCTAGTTGGAATCGAACTCGGGGTGAATCGTTCACAAGTCCTAATCACGACGCAATCAAGGGAGGTATACCATATACAAGAGAGTATAGAACCACAATCGCACCCAGAAGCGTAGAATTCAAAGTCGGATTGTGAGAATTGAGCTTGACATAAGTGCAACTGTAACGAAAGTTACCACAAAAGAGAGATTGTAGCAGGAAAGGTAAGTATAACCCCGAGTATGAACGCGTATAAGGAAAGAATAAGAAAGGATCTCAATGGTTGGCTAGGGTTTTGTCACGACCCCATATCCTAACCGGCCGTGATGGCGCCTATCGTGGAACTAGGCTAGCCGACTACCGCGTGTTCACATTTCTTTTTGAAAATCCCATTTAAGTTTCAAGCAATTCATAAAAATATACAGAAAGTTCTTAATATAATAGGAAAATTTTATATACAGTACTGTCATCCCCAAAACCCGGAGCCAACATGTCATGAGCATCTAGTGAAATAAGCCAAAATAAAGTGTTATGATACAAAACTCCGAATCAAAGCTAAATACAACAGGAAGGGAAAGCAGAGATGATGCGAACGCTGAATAGCTACCTCTATATCCCCACAATCAGGCTCCGCTGCGATATATATATATATATATATATATATATATATATATATATATATATATATAAAAGCTAACACTCGATATCTGCTCCTGAATCTGTACTCGGAGGTGCAGGGAGTAATGTGAGTACGCCAACTCAGTAGTAATAGAAATAAATCAAGTCTAAGTAGCAAGGAATCACTAAAAAACAATTTCATCAAGTAAAAATATACACAACCTTACTTTCCAATAGTATACATAGATATACGAAATCGTCATGCCTTAGAAATCAACTTCACAAAGTCCTTAAAACAATGCATATTTTTAACAACTTTAAAATAAGGATTTGGTATACAAATGAATGTAGTAAAATCATAAGTAGCCCCTCGGGAAAAAACATATTTCATAATCAGCCCCTTGGGCATGCCTCACAATCCCTCAGCACCTCACAATCACTTAGCACCTCACAGCCACTCATGCCTCCCAATCACTCAATCACTCGCACTCGGTGCGCTCACTGGGGGTGTGTACAGACTCCGGAGGGGCTCCTTCAGCCCAAGCGCTAATATCACTCAGCACCTCACCATCACTCTTGGCCCTCGGCCACACTCCGTGGAACCACTCGAAAAGCCCCTCGCTCGAAGTAATAGAACGGGGTACTCGACCCGAAAACATCATTTTAATGCTCATGTAGTGTAAATCAGGCTGAGTTTCAATTAAAACCGTATGCACAATGATGCTGAGTAAAATCATCAACAGGTATTGAAGAAAGCAGCAGTAAAACGCCCTCAAAGGGGTCTAGACAGATCGGCACGAGGCCCCAAACACGTCTTACAACCCAAATATTTCACAAATCTTTAGAACATAATTTAACATAAGATTTTGAGTAAATATGCAACTCATTAGTTGCCGCGGAGAGGACCTAGTCCAATCCAAAAATCAGTACGCGCCACATATTCGTCATCCGACATGTGCGCCATTCCAAATTCAGTGAGAAAATAATGCAGTCCGGGGTTCCATACCCTCAGGACAAGATTTAAGACCATTACTTACCTCTACCGGGCCGCGACACTAGTCCGATATGCCTTTGCCCCTCAAATTGGCTCCCGATTGCTCCGAATCTAGCCAAAACCAGTTCAACATCATTAATGTATACTCAAGGAACACAACCCAATCGAAAATTATCAATTTAATCAAAAATCTCGAAATTCGGCCAAACCCGAGCCCCGGGCCCACATCTCATAATTCAATAATTTTTACATCATTAGAAACCTTGTCCTCCCACGATTCTATACATACCAAGAACACCAAAATCGGACCACAATTGCCATTCCAAAACCTCAAAAGAAATCCCAAATTCTTTCCTCCCATTTTTCCAACTTTCTCCTACCCAAATCCTTAAATTTTCAAGCCTAATCTTAACAAAATAGCATAGGAACGGGATTAACAACCAAAGAACTTACCCTTGCTGAAGAACTTTGAAATTCTCTCAAAACCACCTTTAATGGACTCCTCTCGCATGTAAATTGATGAAAACAAATAAATTTCGCGGAGGGGTCCTTTTCATACTGTTCTGCACAGTCATTTCCTCACCTGCGGACAATTGGCCGCACCTGCGGTCCCAGGGTGCGCACCTGCGAAACTCACTTAACAGGCACATTCTCGCACCTACGACAAATATTCCGCACCTGCGACATCGCAGGTGCGTCAAAAATCCTCGCACCTGTGGACCTCTCCTATACAGGCAAAACTCACACCTGCGACATCCCCTTCCGCTCCTGCATAATGGCACCTGCGACTCCCCTTCCGCAGGTGCGAAAACACCAGCAAACCAGCACAGCAGATTTCCAAATATCACTCCAACTTCCCGTGAACCATACGAAATCACACTGGAGGCCCTCGAGACCTCAACCAAACATACCAACATATCCCATAACAACGTTCAAACTTAGTTGAGCCCTCGAAACACCAAAAACAACACCAAAACACCAAATTTACATCAAATTCAAGCCTAAAATTTTTGAAACTTCTAAATTTTCCAACTACGTCGAAACCAACCAAAACACCTCCGATTAACCTGAAATTTTGCAGACATATCCAAAATGACATTACGAAACTGTTCCAACTTCCGGAATTCCATCACAAAAATATTCTGAACACACTCCTAAGTCCCAAATCACCTAACGAAGCTATCCGAGCCATAAAATCCGCATTCTGAGGTCGATTACCAATAAGTCAACTCTCAATTGACTTTCTCAACTATTAGGCTACCTTGAGAGGTTAATTGCCTCAATGTTCACCATGACCACTCTGAACCTGAACCAACCGACCCAACACACATAAATGAAGTTGAACCTCATAACATGAAGCAGAAATGGGGGAAATGGGGCTAAATTCTTGGAACGACCGGCCGGGTTGTTACATCCTCCCCCACTTAAACATACGTTCGTCCTCGAACGTGCCAAGAGTTGTTTCCCAACACTATCAAACTGTTACGTAGCTTACCATGCACATACCCGGGGGTGATCCCACATCACCCTATCTCATATAGGTCCAATAGCACAATACCGCTGAAATTTTGATATCCAAATCCTGGCCCATAACCTTAGAACCAAATTCCCACTTCTGAAATGATATATAAGATCAAAATTTCCATAATTATAAACTGAACAAGCCTGAACATGCTAAATCAAAGCCATATACGTACCCCAGATGAAATCACATAATACACCGCGTGACCCAACTCTCATAGCACTACTCTTAACCTCAACAACTGCTCAGAACAACCCAATACTGGTACACCACCTCTTATCAAGAAATGCCTCGCTCTAACACTTCCATACACTGCCGATGATGAAAGAAGCACATAGAACTAACAACCATTCGTCCGATCAACCATACATGAAACTCCCCCTTCCCAAACAAGAATTTTAGCAGATTTTGAAGCCGACTCCGATATTATCCTTTCAGTTATGCTGTAGAAAATTCTGAAAATATTCATTCTAGGTCCAATGACCTCCTCTCATCCATCACAACCACCCTGAATACATGACACCTCGATACAATTCGAAGACAAAACTGTGCAACTTGTGCACTTAACGGCAACTTCCCAATGAAATCAAATTATATAAAGGATCCACACGAGAGGACTATCCTGCCATTAACAATTACTATCACCACATCATACTAACAGCCCAGCACACACCGAAAAATCAAAAACACATTAACCTGATACCAAAGGTCATACCCCTACATAACTCCGCCACACTGCGCGATCTCACCCAACCGCTGGTCCACTTGGAATATTTCAAGACACCTTGCCCAAATATCAATAACCATTAGGAATTCGACATCAAGTACTCCAAGCGCATTGCCATAACCACAGGAGAAAACCGGACGATACCATGCCACCCAAAAAAGAAGGTATATAACCAACACGTCTCAATCCCGCAACACCCAATCACTTACCTTACTCAAATCTAGCTATAACGCCCAGCACCATATGTGCATATAACCAATAATCACCACTCCTCGCAACACCGAAGGGTAACTCATAGATCACTCTAGAACATGAATAAGCTCAATCACAATCGAATGGTACATTTCTCAACAATAGAAACTCAGAGCCAACAATTCCGACCCGGTGCCGAACACGCACCCATACTAGCCTACCAGTAACCCTAAATTAACTCTGAGCACCCACAACAGGTAGACAACTTACCGAAAAGTTCATAATGACAGAATCATGGTACATACTAACATCCGACTAGCTCAGCTCGCCTCTTCACAGTTCACTTCCACAAAATATCATGTTTATGAGAACTCTCAGTCTCGTAATCCATGAAACGTACGGATTACCACATCTGATCACAACTCCACCGCTCGAACACATGTCACATCCCAAATACTCATTCATTCCACGGGGAATACCCCCTATAATTCTTTCGTTCACCAAGCAACCTTGAATATTGACAGTCGATCTGACCATAAGGCGCCGCGATACCAATGAAGTACCCTTAACTCAAACACATTACTCTTTCTGAAATATATACCCTCATCAAGTCGCACCAATTGGTGATATCATCCACCTGGTCATCTGAAATTGCCATGCTGCCGAAGAATTCATGACCTTCCTTCCAGAACCCAACTGTGACTTCACATATGCAAATCTCAACTCCACCCAGCATACCGCACAGGCCATGCCATCCTAGGAAAAACACGGGAACTCCATGGTCCTTCTGAGTCACAAGAAACTATGTACTGAACTAGATAAGAACTTCCATTGGATCCCTTTTTGAAACAAATTCACCACGCCATAAGAAAATATGCACCCTTAACCGCGGTAGAAACCACCAAGAACTATCTGAAATCCCATTTTCACAACACCAAACCATCAAGACTGAACTCTTCTATCTCAACCAACTACGCATGCCACCAACAATCTAAGAGCATTGCTGAGAAACACCCGAAAAATCTCGTCACCTTAAGAACACCCGAAGAACCAATCGTATCCCTTACCATGCCGATCTGTACTACTACCAAGTCGCCCTATTTACCCAGGTTCCTTCTGACTTACCTTCAAATTGATACTTCTCCCTGTCGTAATACCATAATTTTCAACCCCGATTCACCACACGCGACCCAAGCATAAAACCTACCGTCTAAGGCTCATCAGCCGCCGAATACTCCCTCAAATATCCCCAAATGCACCACGTTAGCAAAACTTACCCTGAAGAGACTTCCTGCAAATCTAAAGCCATTATCTTCACCTTCCTAATATTGATATGTAGAATCCGTGATGATGTAGAATACCATGAGTCTCGACATCCTCTAACGTAAATCTCAATCACACTGACCAATGAGACAGAAATGACCTGACCCGTTTTCACACTGACATACTAGGAAAGTAATCCACTCACTTGAAGCCACAAGCAAATTCATACACTACACACACTACACCTTTTACAATTTCCACTAACTCATTCAATAGAACCCAATTACCCAACAGAGTACATTACAACCTATATCGAAGAAAATTCCCTTACTTATGACATTCCCAGACCCCATACCTGCAAGTCATAACTGATTTACCAATATACCTCGAACTGAAACCAATACCACACATAATCATGTAATCAACTTATCAACAACGAACTCCCCCACTTGGCTCAAAGCCAAGGATCAAGACAAACAAGACTATGCCAACACATTATCACTGCCACCATGTTGTGGTGGGATTCAACTAAATTCTTCATAAGCTTATATGACCCAAACCATCTAACACTCAAATCAATTGCCAATCTCGCATCCACCATCGCAATAGTCACGCCAACTTCCACAAGCGATCTAAACTCCAATTACAACATATCTTTCACTGGTAGAAGAGAACTTATTACAGAATTACATAGGGACCACACACCCTAGGACAACTCGCAGGAGATATCCCTGCCCTCTTAGCCACAACTGCTATCTCTCCATACACTTCTGAAGACCAAAACTATAACACAATCACTACACCTTCCTGCATCTGAACACAATCAACGCCTACCCTCGGGGCATCACAATACGCGATAAAAACCTGAAGCTGATGGAAGAACTAACACTAGAGCGGCGGTCACAGAAATATCGAGCTTCTGGAAGCTCTGCCCACACATGACTGACCACATGGATACCCTCACTGGACACCACGTGTCACCAATAATGCTACTGAACTGAGCCAAACTTCATACTCGGAGAATTGGCATAGAGCCCTTCCTCCCTGAATCCTTATAATGCCATACTCAGATACTGAGTATGCTACTCCCAGCTACGCGAATAAGCTAGGACTCCATCAATGAATACATTAACAAGGAGCAAAATACGGCTGGAATACATCGTCAATCAAATACATGAACGTTACTGGGGCAAAAGATCACTCAGAAGACATTGCCAGTAAGTCATAACCCAACAGAGAAATCCGCTTCACTCCACAACTACACAACATGAGAGGTCTTCCAGCATACTCACAACTCAGGCCATATACCAAATCGAGACAGAAATCAAACACTCAATAAATCTTACAACATTTCCAGCCAACCCTTTCAACAAATTTCATAGTCTGAACACATCTAACCATCAATTCACACCCACCACATAGGCATATATTCACCAATTCTCATCAATAAGAACATGAACGGACATACAAGTCCCCAATTACATGTGCCCACACAACGAAAATCTCAGCAATCAAGCCACAGAATAAATCCGGCCTCAAGTCCTCCAGACTGGCCCATTACCAACATGCCAAAATCACATCTCATCCATGGAAGCCACAAGCCATCGATGCACAACTGATACCAGGCGCTCTCGAGCGCGCTCGAATACATGGAAGGAATTCAAGAGTTACGCTCTTGGCTGAATACAATGGATTCGCACGACAAGAATTTTAAAAGTGTGAGATTTTCCTAAGGGTTCTTCAGCCTCTCGAAGGTAAGTACAGACATATCCGTACCAATCTGCAAGACTCTACTAAACTTGCTCATGATCGTCGAGTTCTATGTAACCTAGGGCTCTGACACCGAACGGTCACGACCCCAAATCCTAACCGGCCGTGATGGCGCCTATCGTGGAACTAGGCTAGCCGACT
>ML355386.1:0-45427 GCA_005239505.1 Nicotiana paniculata
GAAGGGTAACGCCTGGATAACGCCTGGTACCCCCTGGCGTTTGAAGTGTAACGCCTGGTACCCTCTAGCGTTTGAAGTGTAACGCCTGGCTAACGCCAGGCACCTCCTGGTCTTAAGAGCCAAACGCCTGGCTAACGCCAGGCTTGTCCTGTGTCGCTCCTGTTCGACTCTTGAGCGTATTTTTCGACGTTTATCCTCTCAATTAGCTCGGCTTCCGTTTCCAATTCACCTACACATTAAATAAACCCCATTAGGCACATACAACGTGTATTTTTATCATTAAATCACATAAAATGCAAGGTATATAATGCTTAAAATCATGAATTCTAGCCACGCATCACTAAACTACATCAGCCGATTCATAGCCCAATCCACAGTTATATGTGAGCCAATTTTCAAGATGTTGAAGAAGGATGCTGCAACTAGTTGGACCGAAGATTGTCAAAAGACTTTTGACAAGATCAAGGAGTACTTATCAACACCACCAGTCTTGGTCCCGCTAGAGCTAGGTAGACCATTGCTACTCTACCTTGCAGTACTAGATGGAGCTTTCGGCTGCATGCTGGGGAAGCATGACGAGACATGGAGAAAAGAACAGGCCATCTACTATCTGAGTAAGAAGTTTACCCCCTGTGAGGCACGTTACTCTTTGCTGGAGCGTACCTACTGCACTTTAACCTGGATATCTCAGAAACTGAGGCATTACTTTTGTGCCTATACAACATACCTCATATCGAGAATGGATCCTTTGAAGTATATATTTAAAAAACCTATGCCCACTGGCAAGATAGCTAAATGGAAAATCCTGTTGAGCGAATTCGACATTGTCTATGTAACTCAGAAAACAGTCAAAGAACAGACACTCGCAGATCATCTTGCTGAAAATCCTGTGGAAGGAGAATACGAATCCCTGAAAACGTATTTTCCGGATGAAGAGGTACTATTCGTGGGAGAAGACATCGATGAGTCCTATGACGGTTGGAGAATGTTCTTTGACGGAGCGGCGAATTTCAAAGGAATCGGCATTGAAGCCGTTTTGGTATCGGAAACTGGTCAGCACTATCCGGTATCTGCGAAACTCAAATTCCCCTGCACCAACAACATGTAGGAATATGAGGCTGGCATATTAGGACTCAACATGGCCATTGACATGAACATTCAGGAGCTGCTGGTGATCGGTGATTCAGATTTGCTTGTGCACCAGGCATAAGGAGAATGGGCAACCAAGAATTCGAAGATATTACCATATCTGCAGTGTTGATACCCAATTTTTCCTCAAACTATTTTAAAATTTGCATATGTGCCTTCAAAATCACTTTTTACAACTGGTATTTTTCCATAATTTTCCATATTTTATTAATTTCTTTTCCAATTTATTCAGTATTTTAAATTCAATAACTATTCATAAATTATATTATAAATAATTTTTCAAAAATATTTCCCATCTCAATATATTATTTTATCCTATTAGGATTTAATTATTTCACAGATTAGCCAATTTGGCATTATTTGGCTATAATTACAACAATTTTGCAATTATAGCCTAATTGTACATTTTATACCATTTTAATTCAATAGTTAGTCGTTTTATATTTTAGATATTAGATAATTTCCTTAATTTCACCTATTTAGCCTTAATTTCATTTATTATAATTACTAACTATTTTTATAAATTATTTATCTATTTTTATGGGTATTTAATAATTAGCCCATTCCTATTTAAAATCTAGCCTAAATCAAATCTGACCCCAACCCAATTGGGACCAGCCCAATACCCAATCCAAATAACCCAATAACCCAGGACCAGTGCCTTAGTTACCCGACCCAATCCCTTTTTTAATATGATCCGTTGATTAATTCAAATCAACGGCCCAGATCTCTACCTACCATATTTAACCTAAAGACTAGCCTTCCCCCTTTCTCATTCCCCCCTCATTCGTCTGTCGTTACATCTCTCAACTCTCTCATCTCTCTCAACTCTCTCTGCTAACCTAAGCTCTCACCTGCCGTTGCTTTGTCAGTAACCATGGTGGTCTCACCACCACCCCCAGCCTATGGCTCTCCTTCTACGCGGGGTATCACCACCGTGAGGCCCTCAGAGGAGCCAGAAGGCGGTTCACTCAGCCCAAGGGTTCTCATGCCATTTTCGGCCACCTCCGACCGTCTCAGTAAGATCTATGACCTTTGGATTAAAGCCAGTAACATTTTAAGGCTTTCTTATCTTTTTTGGGTTCTCTTCGAAACCCGTTCTTTAAATCTTCCGATTCTTTTAGATCTGTAACAGATCTATACCTATTATGAGTTCTTTCCATGTTTTCTTTAAAGATTCTTCAGGTTCCTAAACGATTTTCCAGTTTTCAAACTAGGGTTTCCAAAATCCCTTTCAAAATTGTTCTTTTTCTGGTTTCTCAGCATTGTTTTATGATTCTCCCGTGTTTAAACATTATGTGAGTTTTTTCCCATCTGGTTTGATTCATTTTTGTTAAAAGACCCCAAAGTTCTCGGTTTCAATCTGTGGTTCCGAGTTTGTATGCGATAATATGTTTACCTGTTCTATTATGTTTAATGTGTTCTCATGAATACTTCGTGATTTTGTGATTTTACCCCATGTTTGCCTATTAGAGTTTCTGGATTCGATTACTTTTGCCTATATCATGTCTATGCTGTTATTCTTACTGTGTTCTATACGAATCCCTAACTTCTATATGCGTTTACCTTACTAGTCTTCCTATGGTTCTGATTGTTGTATATTATATGTTCATTGCACTTATTCTCATAATGTTGTGACAAATCAGTACTATCTTTTCTATTTGTGAATCCCTGAATCTCTATGATTGATACCTCACTGATTTTGCCTAATGTTCTCTACTGATTTTTGAGTATTTCCTTAATAAAGACGTGCTAATTTCCTGTTTCTCTTTGTTTGTATCATGCCTATCCCGCTAATGTGTGATATTCTCCTTCATTGATATTGATTTCCTGTAATTAGAACCTCACTCGAGGGTTTCCTTACTGATTTCCAGAATATAAATTATTTTTTACCTTATTTTCATAAATGATTTTGGTGTCAAATTAATTCACATATATTTTCCTTAAATAGAATTCTGAACTTGGCCTTGCTTATATGTGATATACCTATACCCTACTTATACTACTTCCTTATTGTGTTAAAATTAGCTTTACATAATTCATTTCCTTATTTGTCACTGCTTATTACCGTTTGAGTATGACTCCTTAATCAAAGGAAGTCTTTTACCAATTTGATTCTAATTGATTGCTTACTCCCATAATTACTGCTGAAACTGTTATTTTACCTTATTCTTCTGCCTGTCTTAAACTATAAATACCTCTACTCTCTCCTTAACAAAGACACGAAAAATACACCGTTCTGGACTCTCTTACACACACACATACTCTCTTGTTTCTCTTGTTGTTTACTTGCTACTCAGTCGATTGAAAGCCAAGACTAAGTGATTACACTGTTCTATTGCCCTACTGCACTACTATTCTATTGCTCTATTGCTCTACTGCTCTACTGTTCTATTGCCCTATTGCTCTACTGGTACTGCTCTACTGTTCTATTTCTCTACACACTACTGCTCTACTTCTCTTCACTTTATTTCTCTCCACTTTGAACTCATTCTTTCATTCAACTGGTATGTTTTCAGTTTAAGTTTACAGCATCCAAAACAATATGTTTCTGTTTGTATTACGATTCCTTTTGTTTTTCTTATGTTTCTACTTGTGGTTCTACTATTTACCTTGCAATTAGCATGCGTGTTCTGTCTATGTGATTTCCCATTTCCCCTCTAGTTCAGCATGTCTATTGCTCCCTCTCTTACATGTTTCCACTATAATTATGCCTTACCCCTGATTCCTAACACTACAAGTATTTACTCATGACCCCTAGTTACTATGTAATCCTAAACCCTTCCCCTGGACCTAATGTGTAACTTTGTTTAGCACCCCTTAATATAATGTTGTTAAGCTCCTGGCATGAACACTTTGTGATAGACTATTGCTATGACTATTTAAGTTTTGTAGTACTTCTCTGGTGTTAACCTGTGTGCAGATATGCTTTCACATATGAACTACTTGTCCCCAATTCCCCCCTTCCCTGTTTGTGACTGCTTCCTTGCACTATGCATGCTGATGTGGTTCTGAGTTGTTGATTGTCTTACCCTTTTCCCTTTCAAACTATTTTTCACTTAAAGCAAAATCTTCTGTTCTCCAAAACTTATTTCAAACTACTCATTTTCAAACTGTTTTCCAACTCAACTCTTTCAAAACTATGTCAAACACTTCCACTATACTCTTAGACATTAGGTTCTGCCCCTCTTGTGTGAGCATTGCCTTGGGACCCTTGAGCTCCCTCCGAACTTTGACACACAAGAGCTGGCCTTTCCACACTGCACTTACTCTATCTTGGCTATGAAATCTGGGTATGAGCACTGCCCGGGATCCTTTGAGGTCCTTAGGGAACTCTGACACACCTGGATTATATGAAAGGCTGTGAACTAATGACATTTGAGGCATTCTGGGGATTTTGGGCCTATCAGTAGGCTCCCTATAGCATAACTCCTTCTTTTTCTTATTTCAATTATGTAACTTATGCAAATGGCCTGTAATAACTACTTGTAAACTACTCTGGGGATGGATAGTGGAAAGGGAAAGGGTGACTATGTATGCTTTAGCTATTAAAAGGGTAGAAAACATGTTATTATGTCTATATTCCTGCTTGCACAATAGAGACCATGCTTAGTCTCATTTCATGCATTAGAGGTCATGTTCCCTAGGACTTATACTTACAGTTTTCAGCATGTCCATCTCACTATCATATCACTTAGAGAATCCTGCATTAAAATGTGTTTTAAATGTGTTAATAACCAGTACCTTGCAATGTATGCTGCCATGTACAGTTAGAGATCCTGTTTAGGGTAAACAACACTAAAATAAACTGTCACTCTTGCATCTTCTGAAATCATGCTTAATGATGTATTTATTGTGCATTTATAAATCCTGCTTAGGATTCTGTATATGCATCATTCTGCATCCCTATCTGTGCACTAGATATCATGTTTTAGTACTCATTACCCGCCTAATTACCAATGCATGAAAAATGACCTAAAACTGTTTTACCATGTCTCTAAACAACTAGTGATAATTCTGCATTTGATGCAACACCTAAGTACAACATGTTTAGGCAAAACAACTCAAACAATTTCTTTAATAATCTGGGTAACTACTGAGCATCGTCCTACGCCTAGGCAAGCCTTAGGAAATTAAAGTTGTTAAAACTGAAAATATGTCTATTAATGTATGCTGCTTAATCATCAACATGATAAAATCAGTAAGTAAAGCTGATTAAGACTTCCTCTCCGAGTTATGCAATAAATCTGTCTTTGTTATTATCATTTAGATACCATGTTTTAGGATCTGAATCAAAAGACCTTAACTGTGTATGAGTCGTGCTGCCTATTTGCATTAGTTGTGGAGGTATACTTGTGCCTTTTCTCTGCTTTTCTGTTTCCCCCTAATTGTAATCCTACATGTTCTTATCTGTCGCCTTAGTGTTTTTCCTTCAAACCTGAGGGTCTGCCTAGAACATCCCTTATAGGACAGAAGTCCTAAATTCCTCCGGGACTAATAGGAAGGGACGGGTAACAGCATGCAATAGAGGTCGATACCAACACTCAATTTAGTTACTTTCACAGGGTGGGAAAAGGTAGTATATGGATATGATGACTGGTGCACTAATACCACGTGTAGCCCCTCTTTGAGGAGTGATTACCGGGTATTGTACTGATGTGATCCATATTATTATAAACCTAGGATACCATTTATATTCTTAGATCGTAATCCTTTTCAAAATCTAACCTTCTTTACTATTTTTTTCAAACAGTGGCATACTTAAGACTTAAATCCCATCTTATTTGAGCCTTTATTTGTTTGTTTGCTAAGCTGTACAAATTCACAAAAGTTGTTTGGCCGGAAACCACACTTGTGGATCCTGAGGGGTGCTTAACACCTTCCCCTTAGGATAATTTCAAGCCCTTACCTATCTCTGGTTAGCAACGTAGTTGTAAATGAACCCTTTTGGTGTCCTACCGCACCTTTAAAAATCGTTAGGTGGCGACTCTAAAAAACACAAACCCCTTTCCCAAAAGGAAAGAGTTGTCCCAACCGAATGTCATAAACCCGATCTCCGTGAGAAAAGAAGGGGGCGCGACAACATGGAGACTCTGCGGGGGATTTATCTAGGCTTTTACCATTTCAAACGACTTTGTGAACTTGTCTTTACTTTGTTAATACTTGCGACCTTTCCCTTTCCCCTTTTTATGTGCCATTAATTGTCTATCTCTTTAAGCTTTTATTTTTCTTTAAAAGTAACTGACATGCTTTTTCTGTTTCCTTCCTTTGCAACCGCTTTTAAATTATAAACTGTTGTATTACTGCTTTTCATAACGTGCAAATACATGAAAACATATTTTTAATACTTATTTATTATTACATAAGCATGCTCAACATTCATACTCCACTCGTGCCAAATAAAATACTATTGCAACGCTTGATGAGTGGTTGCACTCTTCCTATATTATTACCCCCTAAATTCGGAAAGGCTTATTTGCGGTAAAACTAGTCGATCAGCGGTGCAGTCGACGGTTCCGTGACTTTTCCCCTTGAGTTGTCCGCTCGAGGGTACCAGTCTAAAACCCTATAGAAACCTTACTCCGTTATGTTGTTTCATGCATCATGGTCAAACCTAGCTAGGCTAAAGTGTGGTCTGCACGATAGATTTTAAGATTGCCTTATCCAAAAGTCCACTGGGTTTACCTAAACCCAAACGGACATCATCACGTGTTGTGCATTTATTTGGAGAACTAAATGCTTTATGCTAATTATTGGTGTTAAATAGTCGAGTCTGGTGGGGGTAAGGGTCTAACCTTGTTTGCCTTGCAGAAAAATGAGGCACGAAGTTCCTAGATTCGGCATGGTCTCCAATATCCCTCCAAGATTGCTAAGTTGGTGGGAAGATTTACATTCTAGTGACAAAGCGCTCACCAGAAGATACTTGGGCAATCTACCATCTCTCCTAGAAATCCAGCCTAACAACATGATAATAGAGGCTGCTACCCTGTTCTGGGATTGTGAAAGGTCCGTGTTCCGCTTTGGGGACATTGAAATGACACCTTTGCTGGAGGAAATAGGAGGACTGGCTGGCCTAGTATGGGAAACCCCGGGGTTGATAATGCCTGAGAACCACACATGCAAAGGTTTCCTCAAAATGATGGGTCTGAAGAAGAATGCAGAACTTGCATGCTTAAAGAAGTCATACATCCCTTTTGACTAGTTGTATGAAAGGTACGGTCACAGCAAATCATATTGTACCTACCACGACGAGTTTACCATCACATCCTTGGGACACATCCATCATAGAGTATTTCTCTTCATGTTTTGCTTCTTGGGTCTGATTGTGTTTCCAATAAAGAAGGAGAGAATCCACACTAGACTGGCCATGGTAACCAAGACACGGAACTGATGGGCAAAACTTCAGTGTTGTGCCCATGATCATTGCAGACATATATAGAGCCTTGGAAAAGTGTCAACGAGGGTCAAGACACTTCGAAGGTTGCAATCTACTACTTCAGCTTTGGCTCATAGAACATCTCCAAAAGGGCGAGTACCGACAAGAAGTTCATCGAAGAGTTTGTGATGACCACATCGCTTTCCACCATCTAAAGCGAATGAATTACATCCCCGACATGTTTGCTCAGCCTGAGAACACAAAGGATGGGTCGAGCTCTTTGGTAATCTAACTGAAGAACAAGTACAATGCATGTTCGAGTGGTTTCCGATGGAGGAGTTCATCGCCCGTTCCAGAGATGCACTGTTCCTAATACTAATTGGTCTAAGAGGAACATACCTTTACGTCCCTCTTCGAGTTATGAGCCAAGCGAGTAGGAAGCAAGTCATATCCAGGGTCGACAAGATGAGCCATCTTCGAGCTGACTTCATAAATGACGATAGTCCTCACAAGTGCCAAGCCCAGCACATGTGGCACTGCAAGATTGTAATGGAGAAGGATACCATCGAGCCAGACAGATATCATTCCGGTTGTACCCCTTTCTATCATGGTTGGTTGACAGAAAATTAGGGTGGTCTGAGCGATCCAGGGTTTGTCCAGGGCCATAGGGTTATAGATGAAAAGGCTGAGGCACAGGTCAAAAACAACCAGCTGCGCAAGAGGATCCGTGAGTGCGAGGATGAGCACCATGAAATACATGAATCTGACAAGAAACTGATCGAGGAATGGAAGGAATATGGCTATCAGCACCAAAAAAAGGTTAGGGTATTTGGAGCGAGGCAAAGTGGAGCTGGAGAAAAAATTTCTCAAAAGGATTGAAGACTGTAAAAAGGCTGGAGGGACCGACGGAGGACATCTAGCCAGAGCATAACTGTTACTGGGGCTTCGAGAGTTGGGGGAGCTATACGAGGGAAGCAAGAATGCCGAGTCTGGGGAATGTCTTTCTGGTACCAAGTAGTTAGGAATGTCTTTCTTTTACTTTATCAATGTAATAAGGCCAATGGCCATTAGTGACCTTTAATTCCTGTTTATTTAGTGTCGTTTTGGGATTCGTCTATTTTCTTATCAATAAAATGAGGCATTTAGCATCTTAAGTTCTCCAAATCAATTTGTCGCTAGGCCTACCTCGGGCATAAAAGAGGTTCCCAAATTAGGACGCACTTTACATTCCCGCACTATGTGCTTAAATACCGCAATACTTCTCATAATCCTCACTGACTTGGCTACTTTTTGTTTTTTTCCTCTTTCTTTATTTATTTATTCCCCTCCCCAAAGGTTAGTTCGTGCACTATGGCATCATCATCCTATCTTACAAGATCCAGGGGCCCTCCACCCTCTCCTCCTCTTAGTCCTCCCAAAGGCAAGAACGAGGGCAAAAAGAAAATGAAAGATTTAGGCAACAACAGAAATGAGAATGTGGTTGAACGGGTAGAGACCACTGATGGCTAGGGTATTCAGATTCAGAATGAAACTGTGTCGCAGGCTCGCAGCTGGAACGGAAGTTGTTAAATTTTCAAGAAGATCTTGATCAAGTTCGAAATCTAGCAAACCTGTCATTCTCCCTCAACGTCCTAGACGTCAATATCCAGAATCCTACACCTCCTCAAAACATCCCAGAGCAGAAAAATCATCCCACAACTCATCATCACACCACCCCACCAAAGAACCAAACTCTTCCAGCACACTGCAGTGCCTGCCATACTCCAAACAACACCCTACTGCTTATCCCAGAACCTCAGAACTCCACAAATGACCATTTCCACACTCATGCTCCAGGCCAACAATCTCCCTATCACATACACACATGAGTTTGATGAAAAGGACATGCTTATCAAGAACTTGGCCGAAGAACTTAGGAAGCTGACCAGCCGGGTTCAAGGAGTCAAAGGAATCAAAGGAGTCGAAGGGTCGAACTATGAAGACCTCTGCGTACAGCCTGATGTCGAACTGCCCGAGGGATACAAACCTCCTAAGTTTGAAATGTTTGATGGTACAGGTGATCCAAGGGTCAATCTGAGAACTTATTGTGACAAGCTGGTTGGAGGGATGAAAGGATCCGCATGAAGTAGTTCATGAGAAGCTTGAAAGGAGATGCATTGTCTTGGTAAATCAACCAAGATCCCAAGAAATGGTTGAATTGGGTGAGCATGGCATCTGACTTTATGGACAGATTCAAGTTCAACACAGAGAACGCACCAGATGTGTTCTATATTCCGAATTTGAAAAAGAAGCCCACGGAGACAATTCGCGAGGATGCTACTCATTGGAGGTCCGAAGCTGCCAAGGCCAGACCCGCCTTAGAAGAGGAGCAGATGAACAAGTTCTTTGTCCGGGCCCAGGACCCGCAGTACTATGAACGATTGATGATGATTGAGAACCACAAGTTCTCCGACATTGTCAAATTAGGTGANGTCCCTAGACCTCGTCCTAATTTTGATCGGAGACCTCCAAAATAGTATACCGCCATCACTGAACCCATCGACCAGTTGTATGAGAAGCTCAAAGATGCTGATTATGTCACCCCCATCCCTGCTGCAACCCATGAGAATCCTTCTCAATGGGTCAACCCAAACAAGTCATGTGCATACCACTCCGGCATGAAGGGGCGCACCATCGATGAGTGTCGCTCTTTGAAGGAAAAGATACAATCCCTGATTGACAAAAAGGTCATCGTGGCAAAGGAATCCGCTCCAAACATCCGCAACAATCCTCTTCCGGAGCATAAGGGTGGAGGAATCCACTTGACTGAAATAGAAGATGATTGGGACCTCGAGGGATCAATCGGGTTGTTCGCAGAAGGCGATGATCCAAAGAAACCTGCAGTTACTCTCAACCCGATCATAGTCCAGATTCAACTGTCTGAGGATGCTGAGGTAAATATGTCCATGCCTCTTGAGTTTGAAGCAACTTCACCTGCAAAGACACCAGTATCGATTGAAGTCGAGTTCGTGTCTCTGGCAATTGCACCCGCACCATTTGAGGTTGCAGTCTTTCCACCCCAGGCATATGTTCCATTCGAAGTGAGGGTATCTGTGCCAATCACGATAGCGATATCGACCACGCCACCTTTCTATACAAATGTTGTACCATGGGACTATACAGCCGAGGCGAGAAGTAAAGGCAAAGTCAAGACTGAAGAAGTTGTTGCAACGCAGGGTATGACTAAAACTGGTAGAGTCTATACCCCTGAACATCTGGCTGAATCTAGCAGGCAGGCTTCCAATCGGCCTCCCATTATTGAGAAAGGTCCGGATGACCTTTGGAGGAAAGTACAGGCCAAGGAGTATTCGGTCATTGACCAATTGAACAAAACGCCAGTGAAAATATCCATCCTCTCTTTGCTGCAGAATTCCGAGACGCACATGAATGCTTTATTGAAGGTATTGAACGAAGCCTAGTGTTGGAGAGTTACAAGATCACTTTCCATGAGGACGAGATTCCTCCTGAAGGGACGGGCCACAATAAAGCATTGCACATCACTATGCAATGCGAAGATTATTTCATCACCAGAATCCTGATCGATGGGGGATCCGGTCTTAACATCTGTCCGCTGATAATGCTCAATAAATTGGATAAAGGGCTTCATGAGATAAAGTATTGAGCGATCAACGTGAAAGACTTCGATGAATCTCAGAGGTCCACCATTGGTGAGATCAGCCTATAACTGCAAATGGGGCCAACCTGGTTCGAGGTGGACTTCCAAGTGATAGATGTGCCAGCATCATACAATCTGTTATTGGGACGACCCTGGATCCATGCTGCTGGGGTCGTAGCATCAATGCTACATCAGGTAGTGAAGTTCGAGTGGAACCACAAAGAGGTGATTATTCATGGAGACGGTAGCAACCCTATTTACAGTCGCCAGACTATTCCGGTGATTGAAGGAAGAAGGAAGTTGGGTGGAGAAACTTGCCACCACATTGAACGGGTCAATACATCAAAAAAGACAAATGGTGGGATAGCAAGATCGCAAGTATGATGAATTAGCGAGGGTACAAGCCAGGTAAAGGGCTCGACAAGAACCTTCAGGGGATCTCCAAACCTATCAAACTCAAAAAGCACGACACCACTTTCGGTTTGGGATACGAATACACTTGGGAAGAATTCAAAAACTGGTCGCCACTATGGCGTGGTCCTTATTACCCTTTGGAGTAACCAATACCGCATCTCGATCAGACCTTCCAACATGCAGACGTTAATTATGGATCAGACGAAGAAGAAGCACTTGCAGCAATGAGGAACTTATTTATGGAGGATAGTGATATGGACTGCTGTGTTATTCTCGAGGAGGAGGGGGAGGAAGGCCCTTCTATACAGGCTGTGAGTAGAGGGACGTACCTCAAGAGTTGGACTGTCAGGACAACCAAAGCCCGATGAGCCTCGGGGTAGCAAGGCTAAACAAACATTATTTACTCTTTTCTTTACAAAATGATTTCCTTTTTCGCATTTTAATTCCTACAATAAGATCTTCAATTTTCAAAACAATCGTTCAGTTTGTCAAAGCATTTTTAAATTTTTCTTACGAATCAATATTTATTGCTATCATTTTTCTCTCATTGCTTTACCTATACAACATTACTATTACCTGTCTTGATGAACCGATGACTGTGACATGCAACGAGACAACGCAGCAAACGAACGTAGATTCAGAAGAAGATGACATACCTGACGAGATTGTCAAAGAAGTTGAGAATTTTGAAAATAGACCTAAGTCCAACCTGGACGAGACTGAAATCATCAACCTGGGAGATTCAGAAAACATCAAGAAAACACGAATCGACATTCATTTGTCGCCGTCAGAAAAGAAGAATACGCAGAATTTCTACAGGAGTATGAGGACATATTCGCATGGTCGTATGACGACATGACTGGTCTAAGTACGTCTATTGTGGCTCACAAATTTCCAACCAATCCGATGTGTCCACCGGTAAAACAAAATCTCAAGAAGTTCAAACCCGACATGAGTTTGAAAATCAAAGAAGAAGTCACTAAGAAGATCAACGCCAAGGTTCTTAGGGTAGTTGAGTACCCGACGTGGTTTGCCAACATTGTACAGTAACCAAATAAGGATGGTAAGGTCAGAGTCTGTGTTGACTACTGGTATCTCAACCGGGCTAGTCTAAAAGACGACTTCCCTTTGCCAAATATACATATCCTGATTGACAATTGCGCCAAGCATGAATTATAATCATTCGTGGATTGCTTCGCTGGTTATAATCAGATCTGGAGGGATGAGGAAGATGCTGAGAAAATGACTTTTATTACGCCATGTGGAGTGTACTATTACAAGATGATGCCATTCGGCTTGAAGAATGCAGGGGCCACCTACATTAGGGCTATGACCACCATCTTCCAAGACATGATTCACAAGAAGATCGAGGTATACGTGGATGATGTTATTATCAAGTCTAGGAGATCCACTGACCACATGGAAGATTTGAGGAAGTTCTTCAAAAGGTTGCAGAGATACAATCTGAAGCTGAACCTCGCGAAGTGTGCATTCGGGGTTCCTGCTGGAAAGTTACTCGGGTTCATTGTCAGCCGCCGAGGGATAAAATTGGATTCGTCAAAGGTCAAAGCCATTCAAGAAATACCACCGCCAAGGAACAAGAAAGATGTGATGAGTTTCTTGGGGAGACTTAATTACATCAGCCGATTCATAGCACAGTCTATAGTAATCTGTGAGTCGATCTTCAAGATCCTGAAGAAGGATGCCGCAACAAAGTGGACCGATGATTGTCAAAAGGTTTTCGACAAAATCAAGGCATACCTGTCAACACCACCAGTCTTGATACCGCCTGAGCCAGGTAGACCTCTGTTACTCTACCTTGTAGTGTTAAATGGAGCTTTCGGCTGCGTTCAGAGGCAGCACGATGAAGTAGGAAGAAAAGAGCAAGTCATTTATTATCTCAGCAAGAAATTCACTCCGTACAAGGCCAGATATTCTCTATTGGAACGCACTTGTTGTGCTTTGACTTGGGTAGCTCAGAAGCTGAGGCATTACTTCTGTGCCTACACAACGTATCTCATATCGAGAATGGATCCATTAAAGTACATCTTTCAGAAGACATGCCCACTTTCAAGCTAGCCAAGTGGCAAATCTTGCTGAGTGAGTTCAATATTATCTATGTGACTCAAAAAGCAGTCAAGGGACAAGCACTGGCAGAACATCTTGCTGAGAACCCTGTAGATGGAGAATAGGAACCTCTGAAAATGTATTTTCCTGATGAAGAGGTATCATTCATAGAAGAAGACATAGCAGAATCCTATGACGGTTGGAGAATGTTCTTCGATGGAGCAGCGAACTTCAAGGGAATTGGCATTAGAGCAGTCCTAATATCAGAAACCGGTCAGCATTATCCGGTATCTTCCAAACTCAGATTCCCTTGCACCAACAATATGGCGGAGTATGAAGCATGTATCTTAGGGTCTGATTGTGTTTCCAATAAAGAAGGAGAGAATCCACACTAGACTGGCCATGGTAACCAAGACACTAATGGAAGGAACTGATGGGCAAAACTTCAGTGTTGTGCCCATGATCATTGCAGACATATATAGAGCCTTGGAAAAGTGTCAACGAGGGGAAAGACACTTCGAAGGCTGCAATCTACTACTTCAGCTTTGGCTCATAGAACATCTCCAAAAGGGCGAGTACCGACAAGAAGTTCATCGAAGAGTTTGGGATGACCACATCGCTTTCCACCATCTAAAGCGAATGAATTACATCCCCGACATGTTTGCTTAGCCTGAGAACGCCAAAGGATGGGTCGAGCTCTTTGGTAATCTAACTGAAGAACAAGTACAATGCATGTTCGAGTGGTTTCCGATAGAGAAGTTCATCGCCCGTTCCAGAGATGCACCGTTCCTAATATTGGTCTAAGAGGAACATACCCTTACGTCCCTCTTCGAGTTATGAGGCAAGCGGGTAGGAAGAAAGTCATACCTAGGTTCGACAAGATGAGCCATCTTCGAGCTGACTTCCAAAATGACGATAGCCCTCACAAGTGCCAAGCCCAGCACATGTGGCACTGCAAGATTGTAATGGAGAAGGACACCATCGAGCCAGACAGATATCATGCCGGTTGTACCCCTTTCTATCCTGGTTGGTTGGCAGAAAATTGGGGTGGTCTGAGCGAGCCAGGGTTCGTCTAGGGCCACAGGATTATAGATGAAAAGGCTGAGGCACAGGTCAAAAACAACCAGCTGTGCAAGAGGATCCGTGAGTGTGAGGATGAGCACCATGAAATACATGAATCTGACAAGAAACTGATCGAGGAATGGAAGGATATGTCTATCAGCACCATTAAAAGGTTAGGGTATTTGGAGCGAGGCATAGTGGAGCTGGAGAAAAAATTTCTCAAAAGGATTAAACACTGTCAAAAGGCTGGAGGGACCGACGGAGGACATCTAGCCAGAGCATAACTGTTGCTGGGGATTCACGAGTTGGGGGAGGTGTACGAGGGAAGCAAGAATGCCGAGTGTGGGGAATGTCCTTCTGGGACAAAGTAGCTAGGAATGTCTTTCTTTTACTTTATCAATGTAATAAGGCCAATGGCCATTAGTGACCTTTAATTCCTGTTTATTTATTGTCGTTTTGGGATGCGTCTATTTTCTTATCAATAAAATGAGGCATTTAGCATCTTAAGTTTTCCAAATCAATTTGTCGCTAGGCCTACCTTAGGCATAAAAGAGGTCCCCAAATTAGGACGCACCTTACATTCCCGCACTATGTGCTTAAATACCGCAATACTTCTCATAATCCTCACTGACTTGGCTACTTTTTGTTTTTGTTTTCCTCTTTCTTTATTTATTTATTCCCCTCCCCAACGGTTAGTTCGTGTACTCTGGCATCATCATCCTATCTTACAAGATCCAGGAGGCCTCCACCCTCTCCTCCTCTTAGTCCTCCCAAAGGCAAGAACGAGGGCAAAAAGAAAATGGAAGATTTAGGCAACAACAGAATTAGAATGTGGTTGAACGGGTAGAGGCCACTGATGGCCAGGGTATTCAGATTCAGAATGAAGCTGTGTCGCAGGCTCGCAGCTGGAACGGAAGTTGTTAAATTTTCAAGAAGAGCTTGTCAAGTTCGGAATCTAGCAAACCTGTCATTCTCCCTCAACGTCCCAGACGTCAATATCCAGACTCCTACACCTCCTCAAAACATCCCAAAGCAGCAAAATCATCCCACAACTCATCATCACACCACCCCACCAAAGAACCAAACTCTTCCAGCACACTGCAGTGCTTGCCATACTCCAAACAACACCCTACTGCTTATCCCAGAACCTCAGAACTCCACAAATGACCATTTCCACACTCATGCTCCAGGCCACCATAACAATCTCCCTATCACATACACACATGAGTCTGATGAAAAGGACCTGCTTATCAAGAACTTGGCCGAAGAACGTAGGAAGTTGACCAGCCGGGTTCAAGGCGTCGAAGGAATCAAGGGAGTCGAAGGGTTAAACTATGAAGACCTCTGCATACAGCCCGATGTCGAACTGCCCGAGGGATAAAAACCTCCTAAGTTTGAAATGTTTTATGGTACAGGTGATCCAAGGGTCCATCTGAGAACTTATTGTGACAAGCTGGTTGGAGTAAGGAAGGATGAAAGGATCCGCATGAAGCTATTCATGAGAAGCTTGAAAGGAGATGCATTGTCTTGGTACATCAGCCAAGATCCCAAGAAATGGTTGAATTGGGTGAGCATGGCATCTGACTTTATGGACAGATTCATGTTCAACACAGAGAACGCACCAGATGTGTTCTATATTCAGAATTTGAAAAAGAAGCCCACAGAGACATTTCACGAGTATGCTACTTGTTGGAGGTCCGAAGCTGCCAAGGCCAGACCCGCCTTAGAAGAGGAGCAGATGAACAAGTTCTTTGCCCGGGCCCAGGACCCGCAGTACTATGAACAATTGATGATGATTGAGAACCACAAGTTCTCCGACATTGTCAAATTAGGTGAATGGATTGAAGAAGGTATCAAGAGCGGTATGGTCACAAATTTTGAAGCCTTTCAAGCTACAAACAAGGCTTTGCAGTCTAGTGGTGTGTCTAAGAAAAGAGACGCGGGAGCCGTGATGGTTGCACAAAGAACCAAATCCCCACTCAAATACCAAACTTACCCAACACCTCCACTCACATATCAACCAACCCCAAATTACCAAGCACCCTCATACCAAGCTCCACCACCAACTTATCAATCACCTCCACCACCGACATATCAACCTGCTTCACCCAGATACTCACAACCCGCTCCTGTCTACCACACTTACAATTCCCAACCATCTCATTACCAATCACCACCTACCCGTCAAAATGTCCCTAGACCTCATCCTAATTTGATCGGAGACCTCCAAAATAGTATACCGCCATCACTGAACCCATCAACCAGTTGTATGAGAAGCTCAAAGATGCTGGTTATGTCACCCCCATCCCTGCTGCAACCCTTGAGAATCCTTCGCAATGGATCAACCCAAACAAGTCATGTGCATACCACTCCGGCATGAAGGGGAACACCATCGATGAATGCCGCTCTTTGAAGGACAAGATACAATCCCTGATTGACAACAAGGTCATCATGGCAAAGGAATCCTCTCCAAACGTCCGCAACAATCCTCTTCCGGAGCATAAGGGTGGAGGCATCTACTTGAATGAAATAGAAGATGATCGGGACCCCGAGGGATCAATCGGGTTGATTGCAGAAGGCGATGATCCAAAGAAACCTACAGTTACTCTCAACCCAATCATAGTCCAGATTCAACCGTCTGAGGATGCTGAGGTAAATATGTCCATGCCTCTTGAGTTTGAAGCAACGTCACCTGCGAAGACACCAGTATCGATTGAAGTTGAGTTCGTGTCTCCGGAAAATGCACCCGCACCATTTGAGGTTGCAGTATTTCCACCCCAGGCACATGTTCCATTCGAAGTGCGGGTAGCTGCGCCAATCACGGTGGCGATATCGACCATGTCACCTTTCTATACAAATATATTACCATGGGACTATATAGCCGAGGCGAGAAGGAAAGGCAAAGTCAAGACTGAAGAAGTTGTTGCAACGCAGGGTATGACAAGAACTGGTAGAGTCTATACCCCTGAACATCTGGCTGAATCTAGCAGGCAGGCTTCCAATCGGCCTCCCCTTATTGAGACAGGTCCGGATGACCTTTGGAGGAAAGTACAGGCCAAGGAGTATTCGGTCATTGACCAATTGAACAAAACGCCAGTGGAAATATCTCTCTTTGCTGCGGAATTCCGAGACGCACATGAATGCTTTATTGAAGGTATTGAACGAAGCCTAGTGTCGAGATGCCTCCTGAAGGGCTGGGCCACAACAAAGCATTGCACATCACTATGCAATGCGAAGATTATTTCATCACCAGAATCCTGATCGATGGGCGATCTGGTCTTAACATATGTCCGCTGATAATGCTCAATAAATTGGATAAAGGGCCGCATGAGATAAAGGATGGAGCGATCAACGTGAAAGCCTTCGATGTATCTCAGAGGTCCACCATTGGCGAGATCAGCCTATAACTGCAAATGGGGCCAACCTGGTTCGAGGTGGACTTCCAAGTGATAGATGTGCCAGCATCATACAATCAGTTATTGGGACGACCCTAGATCCATGCTGCTGGGGTCGTAGCATCAACGCTACATCAGGCAGTGAAGTTCGAGTGGAACCATCAAGAGGGGATTATTCATGGAGACGGTAGCAACCCTATTTACAGTCGCCAGACTATTCCGGTGATTGAAGGAAGAAGGAAGCTGGGTGGAGAAACTTACCACCACATTGAACGGGTCAACACTATTGAAAAAGACAAATGGTGGGATAGCAAGATCTCAAGTATGATGAATTAGCGAGGGTACAAGCCAGGTAAAGGGCTCGGCAAGAACCTTCAGAGGATCTCCAAACCTATCAAACTCAAAAAGCACGACACCACTTTCGGTTTGGGATACGAATACACTTGGGAAGAATTCAAAAACTGGTCGCCACTATGGCGTGGTCCTTATTACCCTTTGGAGTAACCAATACCGCATCTGGATCGACCTTCCAGCTTGCAAACGTTAATTATGGATCAGACGAAGAAGAAGCACTTGCAGCAATGAGGAACTTGTTTCTGGAGGACAGTGATATGGGCTGCTGTGTTATTCTCGAGGAGGACGGGGAGGAAGGCCCTTCTGTACAGGCTGTGAGTAGAGGGACGTACCTCAAGAATTGGACTGTCAGGACAACCCAAGCCCAACGAGCCTCGGGGTAGCAAGGCTAAACAAACATTATTCACTCTTTTCTTTACAAAATGATTTCCTTTTTCGCATTTTAGTTCCTACAATATGATCTTTAATTTTCAAAACAATCATTCAGTCTATCAAAAGCATTTTTAAAATTTTCTTACGAATCAATATTTATTGCTATCATTTTTCTCTCATTTCTTTACCTATACAACGTTACTATTACCTGTCTTGATGAATCGATGACTGTGACATGCAACGAGACAACGCAGCAAACGAACATAGATTCAGAAGAAGATGACATACCTGACGAGATTGTCAAAGAAGTTGAGAATTTTGAAAATAGACCTAAGTCCAACCTGGACGAGACTGAAATCATCAACCTGGGAGATTCAGAAAACATCAAGGAAACACGAATCAACATTCAATTGTCGCCGTCAGAAAAGAAGAATACGCAGAATTTCTCAAGGAGTATGAGGACATATTCACATGGTCGTATGACGACATGACTGGTCTAAGTACGTCTATTGTGGCTCACAAATTTCCAACCAATCCGATGTGTCCACCGGTAAAACAAAAGCTCAGGAAGTTCAAACCCGACAGGAGTTTGAAAATCAAAGAAGAAGTCACCAAGAAGATCAACGCCAAGGTTCTCAGGGTAGTTGAGTACCCGACGTGGTTAACCAACATTGTGCTAGTACCAAAGAAGGATGGTAAGGTCAGAGTCTGTGTCGACTACCGGTATCTCAATCGGGCTAGTCCAAAAGACGACTTCCCTTTGTCAAATATACATATCCTGATTGACAATTGCGCCAAGCATGAATTACAATCATTCGTGGATTGCTTCGCTGGTTATCATCAGATCTGGATGGATGAGGAAGATGCTGAGAAAATGGCTTTTATTACACCATGGGGAGTATACTATTACAAGATGATGCCATTCGGCCTGAAGAATGCAGGGGCCACCTACATGAGGGCTATGACCACCATCTTCCATGACATGATTCACAAGGAGATCGAGGTATACGTGGATGATGTTATTATCAAGTCTAGGAGACCACTGACCACATGGAAGATTTGAGGAAGTTCTTCAAAAGGTTGCAAAGATACAATCTGAAGCTGAACCCCGCGAAGTGTGCATTCGGGGTTCCTGCTGGAAAGTTACTCGGGTTCATTGTCAGCCGCCGAGGGATAAAATTGGATCCGTCAAAGGTCAAAGCCATTCAACAAATACCACCGCCAAGGAACAAAAAAGATGTGATGAGTTTCTTGGGGAGACTTAATTACATCAGCCGATGCATAGCACAGTCTACAGTTATCTGTGAGTCGATCTTCAAGATCCTGAAGAAGGACGCCGCAACAAAGTGTACCGATGATTGTCAAAAGGTTTTCGACAAAATCAAGGCATACTTGTCAACACCACCAGTCTTGATACCGCCTGAGCCAGGTAGACCTCTGTTACTCTACCTTGTAGTGTTAAATGGAGCTTTCGGCTGCGTTCAGAGGCAGCACGATGAAGTAGGAAGAAAAGAGCAAGTCATTTATTATCTCAGCAAGAAATTCACTCGGTACAAGGCCAGATATTCTCTATTGGAACGCACTTGTTGTGCTTTGACTTGGGTAGCTCAGAAGCTGAGGCATTACTTCTGTGCCTACACAACGTATCTCATATCGAGAATGGATCCATTAAAGTACATCTTTCAGAAGACATGCCCACTTTCAAGCTAGCCAAGTGGCAAATCTTGCTGAGTGAGTTCAATATTATCTATGTGACTCAAAAAGCAGTCAAGGGACAAGCACTGGCAGAACATCTTGCTAAGAACCCTGTAGATGGAGAATAGGAACCTCTGAAAATGTATTTTCCTGATGAAGAGGTATCATTCATAGGAGAAGACATTGCAGAATCCTATGACGGTTGGAGAATGTTCTTCGATAGAGCAGCGAACTTCAAGGGAATTGGCATTAGAGCAGTCCTAATATCAAAAACCGGTCAGCATTATCCGGTATCTTGCAAACTCAGATTCCCTTGCACCAACAATATGGCAGAGTATGAAGCATGTATCTTAGGGCTCAACATGGCCATTGGCTACTTTGTCCTCAATAATCCAACACCCGGACAAGAATTTCATTGATCCTATTCCCATAAAGATCCATAATCAGCCAGCTTATTGTGCCCATGTCGAAGAGGAAGCAGACGGAAATCCTTGGTTTCATGACATCAAAGAGTATTTGGCAAAAGGAGATTACCCAGAGCTTGCGAATCTCACTCAGAAACGCACACTTCGAAGACTATCCAACAACTTCTTTCATAGTGGAGCAATCCTATATAGGAGGACTCCCGATTTGGGATTATTACGTTGTGTCAACGCAAAGGAAGCATCCAAGCTGCTAGAGGAGATTCATGATGGGGACATGTGGCCCGTATATGAACGGTTTTGTTCTGGAAAATAAGATACTCCGAGCTGGTTACTTTTGGATGACTATGGAAACAAACTGCATATAGTATTTCCGAAAATGCCACCGTTGTTAGATACACGCATATATGACAAAGATACCTCCAAACAAGCTCAACGCAACAAGCTCACCATGGTCGTTCTCCGCCTGGGGCATGGACGTTATTGGACCAATCGAGCTTGCCGCCTCCAACGGACACAGGTTCATTCTGGTAGCCATCAACTATTTCACCAAATAGGTCGAAGCAGCATCCTACAAAGCAGTGACTAAGAAAGTCGTGGCAGACTTCGTCCGCGATCGTATTGTTTGTCGATTCGGGATTCTTGAGTCAATCATCACCGATAATGGTTCCAATCTCAACAGTGACCTGATGAAAACTATGTGCGAGGATTTCAATATCAAACACAAGAATTCCACAAATTACAGACCCCAGATGAATGGAGCTGTAGAATCCGCCAACAAAAACATCAAGAATATACTAAGAAAGATGATAGAAAGGCACAAGCAGTGGCACGAGAAGTTATCATTTGCCTTATTTGGATATCGCACCACAGTTCGCACCTCAACAGGGGCAAATCCCTATATGCTAGTTTATGGTACTGAGGTTGTCATTCCTGCCGAAGTTGAGATTCCATCTCCAAGAATTATACAAGAAGCTGAGCTTAGCGACGCAGATTGGGTAAAGAGTCGTTATGAGAAACTAGCCCTCATAGACAGAAAGAGAATGAATGCAGTCTGTCATGGTCAACTCTATCAGAACAGAATGACCCGAGCCTTCAACAAGAGAGTCAAGCCTATACAGTTCACACCGGGGAAGCTGGTGCTGAAGAAGATCTTTCCACATCAAGATGAAGACAAAGGGAAGTTCTCTCCCAACTGGCAGGGTCCGTACATGGTTCACCGGATACTGACAGGAGGAGCACTTATACTCGTAGAAATGGAAGGAGAAGTCTAGCCAAAGCTAATCAATTCAGATGCGGTCAAACGCTACTATGTGTAATCTTTATGCTTTCTCAATGATGTAAATTGAACTACGCCTGGCCTGATTCCCGTTTAAGAGGGGATACGTAGCCAGCCCTATGGTTTTCAGTCACAATTCAATAAAAATTTCATTTTTCCCCGCAATTGGAAACTGGGGCAGAATTCTGAAAAGGACCCTCAAAATTCTGAAGCAAGATTAGCCAATCGCCGCACGAGCAACAACCAGAAGCATTCATCCATCAAACTGGGGCAGAATTTTGAGGAGGACCCTCAAAATTCCATAACATGAAAGGTTGCAATGTCCCAAGCTGTGTCACGGTCGTCGGTTTACCCCAAAAAATATTTTTAATTATACATTATGCTTTTACAAAACCATGCATGCTTATTTTTTGAAACAGCTTTGTTTAGCAACGCTACCTCAATAATATAGACAGTATCATCAGATCGAGCCCAACAAGTCAAGCAAAGACAGCGGGGATACGAACTAACCCTCCCCTTTACAAAACTCATGATTTTTCTTTGGATGCAGACACAAAGAACAAACACGCAGAGAATTTTCATCACAATTACAAATGCCAAATTTCGATGTCCACACCAAGAACAAACATGGTCAAAATCACAATGCTCTAAACCATCACACCTGCCAGCATCTGCTATCAATATAAATAATGCTCCGTAGTCGCAACGCCCGCAATAATCACAATGCCACAGTCTGCTATCAGCTAAGAAACTATACTGTCATCTGTTATTTTATTCATTGCATAAGGCTACCACTCTACTTTCCGAGGTTAAGCTCTACCTCCATCTACATCATTGCATAAGGCTGCCATTCTTCCTTCCGAGACTAAACGTTGTCTCCATCTGCATTTGCATCATTTCATAAGGCTACCACTCTGCCTTCCGAGGTTAAGCTCTACCTCCATCTACATCATTGCATAAGGCTACCATTCTGTATTCCGAGAGTAAACGTTGTCTCCATCTGCATCTACATCATTGCATAAGGCTACCATTCTTCCTTCCGAGGTTAAGCTCTACCTCCATCCACATCATTGCATAAGGCTACCACTCTGCCTTCCGAGGTTAAGCTCTACCTCCATCTACATCATTGCATAAGGCTACCATTCTTCCTTCCGAGGTTAAGCTCTACCTCCATCTACATCATTGCATAAGGCTACCATTCTTCCTTACGAGACTAAACGCCGTATCCATTTCCATTTGCATAAGGCTATCATTCTGCCTTCCGAGACTAAGAACTGTCTCCATTTGCATTGCATAAGGATACCATTCTGCCTTCCGAGGCTAAGCTCTACCTCCAATTTACCTTTCGAGACTAACCTCTGTCTCAAGCACTATTTACTTCGCTTTTCTTTCAGGCTAAGCTCTGCCCTTTTATTCGCACGACTAGGCTCTGTCTCGTCAGCATCATTCTATTGCACTTGCATAGGCCGAAATATCGCCAACTCATCCAAAGGCGTCATCATTCGGAGGCACCATTTTCATGGCCCGAGAACACCATGCCATGGCTTGAGGATCTCTTTCAACCTCTGCATATCATTATTCAAAGGCATCATGGTTCGGAGGCACCATCCTCATGGACCGAGAACATCATTTTCATGGCCTGCGAATCCTGCATCAAGTAATTCATAGCCCATGACGTCATGGTTTGAGGACGTCATCCTTAACCGTCCGAAGACATCATTCATAGTCCAAAGGGAATTTGCATCATGTTTAAATTAAACACAATATATGATTGTATTATTTATTTGTAGGTAATCTGGCAAGCAAACTGTCATCCCGGCAGGAGCGGTCCCGCTCCAGTTCTCCTAACAACCCCGTAAGCCGTTTATGCACCCAACCTATACTTTGCGTCCGTTCTTGTAAAATTTCATCGGCATACTTCGCTGATGACTCCTGAACTACATATGACATGATTCCTGTATAACTAAGGATATGTAGGCAACTCAGAAACTAGGGTACAACCTAAAACTCTTCAAACCATTTCACTCGGTCAAAATTAGCCATCATATCTTTACCCGACAACTCTTTCATCTTTCCCGGGTAAAGAGGGGCAACTGTTGATACCCAATTTTTCCTCAAACTATTTTAAAATTTGCATATGTGCCTTCAAAATCACTTTTTATAACTACTGGTATTTTTTCATAATTTTCCATATTTTATTAATTTCTTTTCCAATTTATTCAGTATTTAAAATTCAATAACTATTCATAAATTATATTATAAATAGTTTTTCAAAATATTTCCCAGCTCAATATATATTTTATCCTATTAGGATTTAATTATTTCACAGATTAGCCAATTTGGCATTATTTGGCTATAATTACAATAATTTTGCAATTATAGCCTAATTGTACATTTAATACCATTTTAATTCAATAGTTAGTCGTTTTATATTTTAAATATTATCTAATTACCTTAATTTCACCTATTTAACCTTAAATCATTTATTATAATTACTAACTATTTTAATAAATTATTTATCTATTTTTATTGGTATTTAATAATTAGCCCATTCCTATTTAAAATCTAGCCTAAATCAAATCTGACCCCAACCCAATTGAGACCAGCCCAATACCCAATCCAAATAACCCAATAACCCAAGCCCAATGCCTTAGTTACCCGACCCAATCCCCCTTTTTAATCTGAGCCGTTGATTAATTCAAATCAACGGCCCAGATCTCTACCTACCATATTTAACCTAAAGACTACCCTTCCTCCTTTCTCATTTCCCCCTCATTCTTCCGCCGTTACATCTCTCAACTCTCTCTGCTAACCTAAGCTCTCACCTGCCGTTGCTTTGCCAGTAACCATGGTGGTCTCACCACCACCCCCAGCCTATGGATCTCCTTCTACGCCGGGTATCACCACCTTGAGGCCCTCAGAGGAGCCAGAAGGTGGTTCACTCACCCTATGGGTTCTCATGCCATTTCCAGTCACCTTCGGCCGTCTGAGTAAGATCTATGACCTTTGGGTTAAAGCCGGTAACATTTTAAGGCTTTCTTATCTTTTCTGGGTTCTCTTCGAAACCCTAGTTCTTTAAATCTTTCGATTCTTTTATATCTGTAACAGATCTATACCTATTATGAGTTCTTTCCATATTTTCTTTAAAGATTCTTCAGGTTCCTAAATGATTTTCCGGTTTTCAAACTAGGGTTTCCAAAATCCCTTTCAAAACTATTCTTTTTTTGGTTTCTCAGCATTATTTTATGATTCTTCCGTGTTTAAACATTATGTGAGTTTTTTTCCATCTGGTCTGATTCATTTTTGTTAAAAGAACCCAAAGTTCTCGGTTTCAATCTGTGGTTCCGAGTTTGTATGCGATAATATGTTTACCTGTTCTATTACATTTACTGTGTTCTCATGAATACTTCGTGATTTTGTGATTTTACCCCATGTTTGCCTATTAGGGTTTCTGGATTCGATTACTTTTGCCTATATCATGTCTATGCTGTGATTCGTACTGTGTTCTATATGAATCCCTAACTTCTATATGCTTTTACCTTACTAGTCTTCCTATGGTTCTGATTGTTGTCTACTATATGTTCATTGCACTTATTCTCATAATGTTGTGACAAATCAATACTATCTTTTCTATTTGTGAATCCCTGAATCTCTATGATTGATACCTCACTGATTTTGCATAATGTTCTCTACTGATTTTTGAGTATTTCCTTAATTAAGACGTGCTAATTTCCTGTTTCTCTTTGTTTGTATCATGCCTATCCCGCTAATGTGTGATATTCTCCTTGATTGATATTGATTTCCTGTAATTAGAACCTCACTCGAGGGTTTCCTTACTGATTTCCAGAATATAAATTATTTCTTACCTTATTTCCAAAAATGATTTTGCTGTCCAATTAATTCACATATATTTTCCTTAAATAGAATTCTGAACTTGGCCTTACTTACATGTGATATACCTATACCCTACTTATACTACTTCCTTATTGTGTTAAAATCAACTTTACATAATTCCTTTCCTTATTTGTCACTGCTTATTACCATTTGAGTATGACTCCTTAATCAAAGGAAGTATTTTACCAATTCGATTCTAATTGATTGCTTACTCACAAAATTACTGCTGAAACTATTATTTTACCTTATTATTCTGCCTGTCTTAAAATATAAATACATTTACTCTCTCCTTAACAAAGACACGAAGAATACACCGTTCTGAACTCTCTTACACACACACATACTCTCTTGTTTCCCTTGCTGTTTACTTGTTACTCAGTCGGCTGAAAGCCAAGACTGAGTGATTACACTGTTTTATTGCCTACTGCTCTACTGTTCTATTGCCCTATTTCTCTACTGTTCTATTGCCCTATTGATCTACTGTTCTATTGCTCTACGCACTACTGCTCTACTTCTCTTCACTTTATTGCTCTCCACTTTGCACTCATTCTTTCATTCAACTAGTATGTTTTCAGTTTAAGTTTACAGCATCCAAAACAATATGTTTCTATTTGTATTACGATTCCTTTTGTTTCTCTTATGTTTCTACTTGTGGTTCTACTGTTTACCTTGCAATTAGCATGCGTGTTCTGTCTATGTGATTTCCCATTTCCCCTCTAGTTCAGCATGTCTATTGCTCCCTCTCTTACATGTTTCCACTATAATTATGCCTTACCCCTGATTCCTAACACTACAAGTATGTACTCATGACCCCTAGTTAATATGTAATCCTGAACCCTTCCCCTGGACCTAATGTGTAACTATGTTTAGCACCCCTTAATCTAATGTTGTTAGGCTCCTGGCATGAACACTTTGTGATAGACTATTGCTATGACTATTTAAGTTCTGTAGTACTTCTCTGGTGTTAACCTGTGTGCAGATATGCTTTCACATATGAACTACTTGTCCCCAATTCCTCCCTTCCCTGTTTGTGACGGCTTCCTTGCATATGCATGTTGATGTGGTTCTGAGTTGTTGATTGTCTTACCTTCTTCCCTTTCAAACTGTTTTTCACTAAAAGCAAAATCTTTTTTTCTCCAAAACTTATTTCAAACTACTCATTTTCAAACTGTTTTCCAACTCAACTCTTTCAAAACTATGTCAAGCACTTCCACTATACTCTTAGACATTAGTTCCGCCCCTCTTGTGTGAGCATTGCCTTGGGACCCTTGAGCTATCTCCGAACTTTGACACACAAGAGCTGGCCTTTCCACACTGCACTTACTCTATCTTGGCTATGAAATCTGGGTGTGAGCACTGCCCGGGATCTTTTGAGGTCCTTAGGAAACTCTGACACACCTGGATTATATGAAAGGCTGTGAACTAATGGCATTTGAGGCATTCTAGGGATTTTGGGCCTATCATTAGGCTCCCTATAGCATAACTCCTTCTTTTTCTTATTTCAATTATGTAATTTATGCAAATGGCCTGTAATAACTACTTTTAAACTACTCTGGGGATGGATAGTGGAAAGGGAAGGGGTGACTATGTATGCTTTAGCTATTAAAAGGGTAGAAAACATGTTATTAGGTCTATATTCCTGCTTGCGCAATAGAGACAATGCTTAGGACTCATTTCATGCATTAGAGGTCATGTTCCTTAGGACTTATACTTACTGTTTTGAGCATGTCCATCTCACTGTCATATCACTTAGAGAATCCTGCGTTAAAATGTGTTAATAACCAGTACCTTACAATCATGCTCTATGCTGCCATGTACACTTAGAGATCTTGTTTAGGGTAAACAACACTAAAATAAACTGCCACTCTTGCATCTTCTGAAATCATACTTAAGGCTGTAATTATTGTGCATCTAGAAATCCTGCTTAGGATTCTGTATATGCATCATTCTACATCCCTATTTGTGCACTAGATATCATGTTTTAAGACTCATTCCCCCCTAATTGCAGTCCTACATGTTCTTATCTATCGCCTTAGTGTTTTTTCTTCAAACCTGAGGGTCTGCCTAGAACATCCCTTATAGGATAGATGTCCTAAATTCCTCTGGGACTAATAGGAAGGGACGGGTAACAACATGCGTTAGAGGTCAAGACCAACACTCAATTTAGTTACTTTCACGGGGTGGGAAAGGGTAGAATATGGATATGATGATCGGTGCGCTAATACCACGTATAGCCCCTCTTTGAGGAGTGATTATCGGGTATTGTAATGATGTGATCCATATTATTATAAACTTAGGATACCCTTTATATGCTTAGATCGTAATCCTTTTCAAAATCTAACCTTCTTTACTATTTTTTTCAAACATCGGCATGCTTAAGACTTAAATCCCCTCTTATTTGAGCCTTTATTTGTTTTTTTGTTAAGTTGTACAAATTCCCAAAAGCTGTTTGGTCGGGAACCACACTTGTGGATCCTGAGGGGTGACTAACACCTTCCCCTTAGGATAATTTCAAGCCCTTACCCTATCTCTGGTTAGCAACGTAGTTGTAAATGAACCTGTTTGGTGTCCTAACACACCTTTAAAAATTGTTAGGTGGCGACTCTCAAAAACACAAACCCCTTTCCCAAAAGGGAAGAGTTGTCCCAACCGAATGTCATAAACCCGATCTCCACGAGGAAAGAAGGGGGCGCGACATGCACCATGTGCATGAATTAAGGAAAAGGTTCACAAAGATAGAGTTTCGACATGTTCCCAGAATTCAGAATGAGTTTGCCAATGCATTGGCCAGTTTGTCATCAATGATACAGCATCCAGACAAGAACTTCATTGATCCTATCCCAGTAAGGATCCATAGTCAGCCGGCATATTGTGCTCATGTTGACGAAGAAACAGACGGGAAGCCTTGGTTCCACGACATCAAAAGGTATCTGACGAAGGAGAACACCCGGAGCATGCAAACTATACTCAGAAACGCACGCTTCAGAGGTTGTCCAACAATTTCTTCCACGGAGGAGGAACCCTATATAGAAGAACTCCTAATTTGGGATTATTGAGATGTGTCGACATGAAAGAAGCTTCTAAGTTGCTAGAAAAGATACATGTCGGAACCTACGGCCCGCATATGAATGGCTTTGTCTTGGCCAAGAAGATACTAAGGGCCGACTATTTCTGGATGGCCATGGAGACAGATTGCATCCGATATGTTCAAAAATGCTACCATTGTCAAGTGCATGCAGATATGATAAAAGTGCCGCCGAATGAGCTCATGCAACAAACTCACCTTGGCCATTCGCCGCTTGGGGAATGGATGTCATTTGTCCAATCGAGTCCACCGCCTCAAATGGGCATCGATTCATCTTGGTAGCTATTGACTACTTCACCAAATGGGTCGAAGCAACATCTTACAAAGTAGTAACTAAGAAGGTTGTGGCAGATTTTGTTCGCGACCAGATTGTTTGTCGGTTCGGAGTACCAGAGTCCATCATCACTGATAATGCCGCATATCTCAATAGTGATCTAATGAAAGCCATGTGCGAGAATTTCAAAATCAAGAACAAGAATTTCACAGCATACAGACCTCAAATGAATGGAGCCGTAGAAGCCGCCAACAAAAATATCAAGAGGATATTGAGTAAAATGGTAGAGAATCACAAACAGTGGCACGAGAAACTACCATTCGCCTTATTGTGATACCGTACCACAGTCCGCACATCAACCGGGGCAACACCCTATTTGCTGGTTTAAGGTACTGAAGTCATTATTCCCGCCAAAGTAGAGATTCCTTCCTTGAGGATCATACAAGAAGATGATCTCAGCGACATAGAATGGACAAAGAGCCGCTATGAGCAACTAGCCCTCATAAACGAAAAAAGGATGAATGCGGTATGTCACGGACAACTTTATCAGAACAGGATGTCCAGAGCCTTCAAAAAAGAGTCAAGCCGAGACAATTCACACCGGGGCAGCTGGTGTTGAAGAAGATCTTTCCGCATCAGGATGAACCCAAACCGAAATTCTCTCCCAACTGACAAGGTCCTTACATGGTTCACAGAGTATTAACAGGGGAGCCCTCATACTCGCATAAATGGACGGAGAAGTATGGCCAAAACCAATCAATTCAGATGCAGTTAAGCGATATTATGTGTAACTATTTATGTTTTCCACACATGATGTATTTGAACTACGCTCGACCTGATTCCCGTTTAAGAGGGGATACGTAGGCATCCCTGTGCGTTCGGTCACAATTCAATAAATATCTTATTTCGCCCACAATCAGAAATTGGGGCAGAATTTTGAGGAGGACCCTCAAAATTTCGAAGCAAGTTCAGCCGATCGCAGCATATACAACAGTCAGAAATGTTTGTCCGTCTAACTGGGGAAGAATTTTGAGGAAGACCCTCAAAATTCTAGGGGAGGAGAAGTCGCAATGTCTTGCATCATGTCACAGTCACTGGTTCATCTAACCAATTTCCAAAAAAAAAACTTATTTTTACTATGACTTTGAAAACTATGCATCATTGATTGTGAATTAACTCTGTTTAGCAAACGCTACCCCCAATGATTTGAACAGGATCTTCATATTGACCAAAGCAAGTCAAGCAAGCCGATGGAGGCACGAAACGACCTCCCCTCTCAGAGAACTCACAATTTTTCTTTGAACGTAGGAACGAAGAATATGCACACCTCGGAATCACAACCTTCATGACAACCGCGATACTGAATCTACTACCCAAGAACACTCTGCTATCATCTGCTATTTGCTTTATCTGCATGAGACTAAGCTCTATCTCCATATTTTCATGAAGCTAAGCCCTGCCTCCATATCTGCATAAGGCTAAGCACTGCCTTCCATCTGCATGTGACTAAGCCCTATCCCGAACCTTGCATGGGACTAAGCTCTGTCTCCATATTTGCATGAGGCTAAGCCCTGCCTCCATATCTGCATAAGGCTAAGCACTGCCTTCCATTTGCACGGGACTAAGCCCTGTCCCGAACCTTGTATGAGACTAAGCTCTGTCTCTATATTTGCATGAGGCTAATCCCTGCCTCCATATCTGCATAAGGCTAAGCACTGTCTTCCATCTGCACGGGACTAAGACCTGTTCTGAACCTCGCATGAGACTAAGATCTGTCTCCATATTTACATGAGGCTAAGCTCTGCCTCCATATTTGCATAAGGCTAAGTACCGCCTTCCATCTGCATGGGACTAAGCCCTGTCTTGAACCTTGCATGAGACTAAGCTTATCTTCTTAAGGCTAAGCACTGCATTCCATCTGCATGGGACTAAGCCCTGTCCCAAAATTTTGCCGAGACTAAGCACTGTCTCTGCGGCACTATCTATTTTTTCTTCTTTCGGGCTAAGTTTTGCCCTCAAATTCATACAAGACTAAGCCCTGTCTTGTCGCCCCTAGCATCATGTCTTTGCATATCATGGGCTGAAATATCGCCAACTTGTCCAAAGGTGTCATTGTCTAAAGGCATCATCCTCATAGCTAGAAGACACCATGTCATGGCCGGAGGATCTCTCACATTTGCATATCATTATTCAAAGGCGTCATGGTTCGGAGGCATCATTTTCATGGCCCAAGAACACCATTTCATGGCCTGCGAATCCCTCATTGAACAATTCATGGCCCAGGACATCATGGTCTAAGGACGTCATCCTCAACCGTCCAAAGAAAATTCTCATGGTTTGAAGGGAATCTGCATCATGTTTAAATTTTTGCACAAATATATGCCCGTAGTATCTCTTTACTTGCAGGTGACCCGATAAGCAACCGCTACCCCGACAGGAACAATCCCGCTCCGGTTCCTTCAAATTATCTCAAACCTGACCGCTCACCATAACCATTTTTCACCTATTCCTAAACCTCGTGTCCGTTCTTGTGGTTACTTCATCGGTATATTCCGCCGATGAAACCAATACTACACACGGCCTGATTCTTGTAAAACTAGGGATATGTAGGCAGCTCAGGAACCAGAGTGCCGCCTAAATATCTCAAACCATCTCTCTCGATCAAAATTGGCCATCATATCTTTACCCGACAACTCTTTTCATCCTTCCCGGGTAAAGAGGGACAGTTGTTGATACCCAATTTTTCCCTATAATATTTTCAAAATTGCATATATACCTTCAAAACTATGCATTAGCATCAATTAACATTTTCCATAATTTCTTCATTTTTAAGGTTTTTAATTAACTTATCCCAATATTTTTATTTATATAAATAATTACTGACTGCATTACAAATGACCCCTAACCCTAACCCCCCTCACTCTTTCATTTCCGGCATCATTGGTTTCCCTAAATCTCCCATTCTCTCTCAACTCACCCCTAACCCTAATCGCCGTCACCGGCGAAAAGCTCCCATATATGGAGTTTTCATGCATTCTCCGGCCACTATAGCTTTCTATGCTTCCTGTCTATTTGATTTCATGGATCCTTGAGAAAATCTCATGGATATCCAACCTGTTCTTACCGGAAACTTGCTTACCGGCCTGTCTAAGGCCATTTTTCGTTTGTGAGTATGGATTTCCTGTTGCTTTTAGTATGAGTCCATGGGTTTTTGGCCGAGTTTCTTCATCTCTAATGTTTCTGAAAATCCCTAGTTTCACTACTATTCGAATTTGTTCAGATCTTTGTAGATCTGAAATGGTTCGAGTATTATCGGGTGTTTTCCCTTGAAATCTTTTGTTTTAGTTAACTGCTTTGATTTTATTCACTCTTTCTGAAACTAGGGTTCTTCCTAGACTCCTCTTTAAAATATTTTCTGCTTTCAATGTTTAATCTAGCCATCTCTTTACGTGTTCTCGAACCCTAGATATTTCTAATGGTTACATTGATTTCTTCTATTTTTTCCATTATTATGTTTATTTATGTGAATCAGCCGTATTAATTGATTCTATTTAGGGACTTGAATGATTTTCCCTGTTAAAATCAGTATTCTGTGGGGGTTTTACTTGATTGATTTCTATTAGGGATTTGAACAATCTTTCTTGTTAAAATAAGTACTCTTTGAGATTTCTACTGATTGATTCCTATTAGGAATTCAAATGATTGTCCTGTTAAAATCCATATTTGCTGGGATTTTTACTTGTTTCCTTATTTGTGACCTTAATTGATTATACTTGCCTTAATTAGATTATCAGTACAGTTTGGGGATTTGACTGATTCCCTATATGGTATGATTCTGATTTGCAGCCTTAATTGAACTCCAATTCTGGCCGTTACCTGACTCTCCCCAATTTAAGAGGTCTCTTCCGGATTTCTCTATAGGAATTGATTCCCTAATTGGCTGATTGATTTTATTTGATTACCCTTGTTTTACGAACTGTGATTTCCTCTTTACCTTATTTGTTTTACCTCCCTAAGTGCTACATATACACCCTCATTCTGATTCTTCAAAAAACCACAAACATATAGTTCAGAGAAAACATACACTCATGCACATACTTTGCTCTCATCTCCCTGCTACTTGTGCTCATTGCTTGTCTAGCCGGCTGAAATCCAAGGCTAGACTATTGAATCTTGCCTACTCTACCTTCTGTTCGCTTCCTTTAACTGGTATGTTTCTACTCCTAATGTCGTTCATTATACTATGAAGTTCAAATATGTGTGCTTCATGTTGCTTTACTTCTGTTAAGCTCATGTCTCTTCTGTACTAGTTTAACTACTACATGTTTAACTCTGTGTCCTTTCATGTTACTGTCTTCATCAACATGTTTACTCATGTTTAAGTTTCATTCTTCCTGTTTATCGTTGCAACCAGCATGTTTACTTTTTTTTATCACTTTAATTAACATGTTTACTTCTGTGTTCAAATTCTAATCTTTCCCGTTTGTTGTTACATGTTTACTTCTGTGTTTAAGGTTCAATATTTCCTGTTTATTGCCTTGAGCCAGCTTGTTTACTTTGTATTTTAGACTCCTATTTTTCTATCTAATTGACTTCAATTGGTATGGCCAATTCCTGTGTTCCCAACCCCTGTTCCATTTTTGTGTAATTGTTTGTTCTCAGCATGTTGTATGCTCACCTAAGGTTAACTAACAAACTGAGTTGAATCTAGGCAATATGAAGCTTTGTGACTGTGTTTCTACTTGTTGTTGTTTGCTGAACCCCCTTTTTAGAATGTTTCTAAACTGTTTTACTCCTAATATGTTTTCACTCTAAACCATTTTCACTCCTAGATGTTTTACTACTGAACTGTCTTACTCCTGGAATGCTTTCCTAAAACTATTTCCACTATGTCAAGCACTCTCACTGCTACTCTTAGATTACTTAAGTTCTGCCCCTCCTGTGTGTGTACTGCCTAGGAATTCATGAGATTCCTCCAAACTCTGACACACTGGGGCTGGCTCTTCCACACTGCACAAAAACTATTTTCCTTAAAGGATCTTGGTGTGAGCATTTCCTGGGGTCCCCGTGGCCCTTAGGAACTTTGACACACCAGGATACCCCTATCGAACATCATGAGACTATGGCACCTTGAACTATTTGAAGGCCTGACCCTCCAGGTTCACTTTGGGCCTATTCAGGCTCCCTATAGCATATCTTTTGTTTATTATGTAATGGACTGTAATAATGATCCTTGTAAACAGATATTTAGGGGATATTAGTGAAATGGGAGGGACTTTCGTATATGTTTTGTGGGGGAAATTGGGTAGAAATCATGCTCTTAGGATTACTATGATTATTTGCTTACATTAGGAATCATGCTCTTAGGATCATTTGTGCATTAGAAAACATGTTTGTAGGCATCATATTGTTTGTTCTAAAACCTCTGCTTTTCTAAAAGATGTTGCGTACATCATGCCTGCTTAGAAATCCTGTCACTATATTGTTATTAATTCTGCCTAATAATCATGTTCATAAAGTTCTCCTTTGTGCATTAGAAAACATATTTTAGGACTTTTATTGCACTCGCCTGAACACTACGCCTATGTCTAGATAATATAAAATGCAGTCCCAAAACCTAGATATCATGCTCATAGAGAATAAATGTATAAAATCAGTTCTGTAATGTTCAGCACCTAGACAACATACCTATAGGACATCATGAATTCAAACTTTGTGTTCAAAATCGCTTGTTAGTATTAAGATTCTGATTAACATTTAGATATCATGTTTATAGGACATCTCGAATCCAGGCCTAGGAAATCTTGTACGGGAATTGAAATCTTGCAAATGGTAAAACTGTGCTTTGTTTAATTATTTATGAACTGCCCAGATAGCAAGTCCTAAAATAGTAGGCAGACTTATTAGGTTTCTATCACTTCGCCTTCACAATGTTGTATATTCTCTTCTTGTCGTGCTCACCTAGATATCATGTTCTAGGACTTTTCTGAAACATCTGAAATCTTGTTGTTTGAGACATGCTAATTATCTGTTTGTTTGTGGAGGTAAACATGAGCCCCTTAATTGTTCTTTACTTGAAAGTCCTATATGTTCTTTGTTGTCGCTTAGATTTTCTCCTTTAAGCACCTCAGGAGAGTCTCGAACTGCCTAAATTAGAGGTCCTAAACACCTCCAGGGCCATAAGGAAGGGACGAGTAATGCACGCATAGAGTTCCTCTAATTAAAACCGCTTATAACTGCTAAAGAGGGGGGAGGGTAATTGGGTAGTAAAAGATATGATGACCTGTGCGCTAATGCCACGTGTAACCCCTCTAGTTGAAGAAGATTTACCGGGTATTTCACATACGTGATCCTATAGGCTAATAAACCTAGGCACTCCCTTATTCTTGTTTTTTATAATCACTATGTGCTTAAATTGTTTTATTTGCTTAATGACTAATTCACCAAAAGTGAGTTTGGTCGGGACCCACCGTTGTGGACCTCAAGTGGTGCCTAACACCTTCCCTTCAGGTAATTTCAAGCCCTTACCCAATCTCTGGTAAAGAAAATCGGTTTATATGAGTTACTTGTATTAGGTTCCCTAACGCACCCTAAATCTGTTAGGTGGAGACTCTTCAATTTCCATATCCCTTTCCCAAAAGGAAAAGGAGTTGTCCCAAAATGTCGAAACCCCGAATCCGCGAGGAAAAAAGGGGGTACGACAGTGTGTTGATACATGTGGTTTAATTGAAATTCCACAACAAAGGAACATGTATTCATGGAATGACAGATGTGGAGACCAAAGAATTTTTTCTAAGATTGATTGGGTGTTTGTCAACAGAGATAAACTGGATAGAATGTCGGCATACAATGCTACATTCTTGCCGGAAGGAGTAAGTGATCACTACCCTATTAGTGTTCACCTAGTTAATGCTCCATTACCAAGGAAGAGACCTTTCAAATTTTGCAACACATGGGTACAACATCTCAAATTCCTGGAGATAGTAAAGGAAGGATGGACTAGTCAGATAGAAGGATGTGCTATGTTGCAAGTAGTGGGGAAGTTGAAATTACTGAAAAGGTAATTAAAGGGACTGAAACAGGGAGATACTAGAACTATAGCGGATAAAGTCAATGAATTGAGGGAAGAGCTACCGCAAATCCAAAGAGTAGCACAACTGCAACCAGCAGACAACACACTCATGCAACTAGAGAAAGAAACATATCAAAGATTTAGGCAGAAATCATACATGGCAGAAATATTGTTAAAGCAAAGGAGAAAAGCTACCTGGGTGAAGCTAGGTGATGACAACGCCATCTACTTCTATTCAGTAATAAAACATAGAAGACTTCGACAGGAAATCACACAACTGAGGGACAAACATGGAGAATCACACCATGAAACCACAATTATAGCTAACATACTGATGGAGCAATAGAAGACTTCGACAGGCATTTAGAACTTTTTTACTCAATGGAGCAATACTATCAGTAGAACAACAACTGCAGCTGGTGAAACCATATAATGAAAAGGATGTAAAAACCTCAATGTTCAGCATAGACAAGAACAAAAGCCCAGGTCCAGATGGATATGGGAATGAGTTCTTCATAACAGCCTGGAAGATCATAGGGGCAGACATCACTGAAGCTATTTTGAAGTTCTTTGAGAATGGCAAACTGATGACTCAACTAAATGCTACTATGATCTCCTTTATTCCTAAGGTTGAAGTGCCACATTAAGCAGGACAATTTAGGCTGATTTTTTGTTGCAATGTGATATACAAATGCATATCCAAGATGATCTGTAAAAGTTTAAGAGTACTAATTAAAGTTATTATGGCAGAAAATCAGGGAGCATTTGTGGAGGGGAGATCATTGGTGCACAATGTGTTGATATGCCATGATTTACTTAGGCATTAAAACAGAAAAACTACACCTAGATGACTTATGAAGATAGACATAATGAAGGTGATATGGTAAGATGGGAGTTTATAAAAGAGGCTTTGGTTGGGTTTGGATTTCCTGTTGCATTTATCCAACTTGTAATGACTTGTATTTCTTCCACAAGGTTTACTGTCAAGGTGAATGGAGTAGGATATGGGTATTTTGAGGGAAAAGAGTCCTAAGACAAGGGGATCCCATGTTTCAATTGTTATTTGTGTTGGTTATGGAGTACTTGACAAGAATACTAAGGAGGATGAGTAGCTTACGAGATTTCAAGTTCCATCCAATGTGTAACAAACCAAACTGACTCATTTGATTTTGCTAATGACTTAATTTGTAAAGGAGACACTAAGTCAGTAACTAGAGTGAGGGAAGTTATTCAACACTTTAGTGAGGTTACTGGATTGGAGGCAAATTTGAACAAATCTAATATATTTGTGGCAGGTGTAGATGATGAACTGAAGAAGCAACTACTTGATATAACATGGTTATCCCTAGGATCTTTGCCAATAAGATATCTGAGATTTCCCCTATCATCAAAGAAGTGGAGAAAAATAGAGTGTCAATAATTAGTGGGGAAGATCACAAGCAGGATTAAAATTGGTTACTCAAAAACGTTATCTTATGTAGGAAGACTACAGATCATTAAAGCAGTACTGTTCTCTCTATATAATTTTTTGGGAGCAGTTTTCATACTTTCACAGAATGTGCTAAAGGAAGTTAATAAAAAGTGTAGAGACTACCTGTGGAGAAGTAAGGAGGATGGGAGGAAGATTGCTCTAGCCTCCTGGGAGAAAGTCTGTATACCAAAGAAGTATGGAGGCTTAAATATTAAAAATTATGCAAAATGAAATATGGCCTCAGTGGGCAAACTGATATGGCAGCTGTCCACGAACCAAGACACTCTATGGACCAGAAGGGTGCACGGCTTATATATGAAAGATAATCAAGATTTTTGGAGTCATACACCACCACAAGATAACAGTTGATATTGGAGGAAGTTGAATTTTATTAAAACATAGATGACTCATTGGTACCACAGTGGCAGATACAGGATGACACCTAGGGAAATATTCAGTATCAAGTAGCTATCAAGCACTACTGAATAATATACAGAGATGGAAGGAGGTAGACCTGGTATGGAGCTCACTGAATATGCCTAGACACAAGTTCCTTTTATGGTTAGCAAGACAGATGGACAACAGAGATGAGGAACAAGATAGAAACATGGTCAGGCATCAAGATACAAGGAAAAGAAGTGTTGCAAACAATAAGATGGATCAAAGGAAGACACTGGAGGCAATTCAAGAAAGAGGTAGCATCAGCAGTTCTTGGAGCAGAAGTATATCATGTATGAAAAGCTAGAAATTAGAAACATTTCAAGGAGGAAATTGTAAATATAGAGGTTATGATCACACATATGCAAGAGAAATTACATGAAAGGATAGAATTTAGTAAGAGCTCCAAAAAAGCACGTAGGTGTAGTTTTTTTTTGTTAAGATTTTGTAATTAGCTGTTTTGGTTTTTGAGGCTGGAAGAGATCACACCTCAAGTCAGAGGTTGTAGTAATTCCAGTGATCTTTAGGTGTATTATTTGTAAGTAATGGTAATATTTTTACAGTTATTGCAAAAAAAATAAAAAAAATCTCGGATAGTAACACCAAATCACAACGGTTCACATGCAGTAGCGTAACCACATATATTGAAGGATGGTCAACCAAATATTCTTCATCGAAAAAGTATACTATATATATAGAAATTTATATTGTGTATATAGTAAAAAATTATTTTTTGTATGTGTATATTAAAGCTTCACGAAATTCTGGCTTTGCCACCGTTAACATGTGGTCATGAGTCATGACTATGGCTTTGTGCTTTGATTTAGCATTTGATATATATACAACATTGTGTTTCCTACTCTTGTAGAAAATAATATTCTCTACGAATAATATACAATAACGAGTAAGAACCTTTTACCAAAATTGAAAAGGCTCAATCAACAACATTATATCCACTCACTTATGTATGCCTCTTAAAATTAAACCACTTACTCGATTTGATCAAACATATACCATTCACATTATAATCAGGGATTCATAATCATCTAAATCTTCTTCATATATTGAGACTTTTATTTTAAAATGGTTCAGGTAGTTTAATTGGACCGAAATTAATTTGTTAAGTTAATGGGGGATGTGTACAAATAGTCATTAATAGAAACTGTCTTTATTTTAAAGCCAGTGTTTTAAATGTATTTATTCTTTAGCCATTAGTTTAATGAACTTTTACCTAAATGGACAAAAATACCCTTCAACTATAACTTATACATAAGCTTTTATTAACGATCAACACAATTAACTTCAGCAACAATGCAATAGTATTCAACTTACCCGACTGTGATCGCGAATTGTAGAAGCTTCTCCCTCCAATTTCAAACCATAGTATTCAACTTTCTCGTCCAAAAATCAACATAAATTTACAGTAAGTTATGATTTTGTGTGTTTCTGTTGATTTTTATTTCTTTACTATGAATTTGATGGTAGGAATTAGATTTGTTTTTTTTGAATTTCTGGATTGATAAGTTTAAGAACATCGCGTCCTGTAATAATTCGATAAAAATTGAGGACATAATGTTAAGGATTTGGTGTCCCCGTTTCAAATTGAATTGAAAACGTTAAGGACACAATGTCCTTAACTTTTTTGTTGTTGTTCTGAATATTATGGAAATATTGTCATTATTTTGAACATTGTTTAAAAAAGTTAAGGGCACTAGGTCCTAAAGTTTAACATTGAAATTGAAAACTTAAGGACACTAGGTCCTGAAGTTTGATTTTGAAGTTGAAAAGTTAAGGACACTAGGTCCTGAAGATTGATTTTCAACTTCAAAAGTTAAGGACACTAAGTCCTGAAGTTTGAATTTCAAGTTCAAAACTTAAGTACACTTGGTCCTTAACTTTGATTTTGAAGTTGAAAAGTTAAGGACACTAGGTCCTGAAGTTTAATATTGAAATTGAAAACTTAAGGACACTAGGTCCTGAAGTTTAATTTTCAAGTTGAAAAGTTAAGGACACTTGGTCCTGAACTTTGATTTCCATGTTCAAAAGTTAAGGACACTAGGTCCTGAAGATTGATTTTCAACTTCAAAACTTAAGGACACTAGGTCCTGAAGTTTGATTTTCATGTTCAAAAGTTAAGGACACTAGGCCCTGAAGTTTGATTTTCAAGTTGAAAAGTTAAGGACACTTGGTCTTGAACTTTGATTTCCATGTTCAAAAGTTAAGGACACTAGGTCCTGAAGATTGATTTTCAACTTCAAACTCAAGGACACTAGAACCTGAAGTTTGATTTTCATGTTCAAAAGTTAAGGACACTTGGTCCTTAACTTTGAATTTCAAGTTCGAAAGTTAAGGACACTTGGTCCTTAACTTTGAATTTCAAGTTCAAAAGTTAAGGACACTTGGTCCTTAACTTAGTCCTTAACTTACAGTACCTATTCTTAATTATACAAGGATTGCTCTTGACTTGCATGATGGAAACAATATGCATTATAGTTGCATTTAATGGTAGATAGGCTGAAGACTATAAGTATCTTGATCATCAAACAAAGCTTTTTCTAGTACCTGAGGCAATTCAGTTTGAAGATTTCATTAAACAAATCTTTGAAGTTATTGAATTGGATAGAGACAAAATTGAAGCAAGGGAATGCTTGTATCCAAATATTTAGAACTTCACACATGTATAGAGTTACTAAAAACTCATTCACTCTTCAAGGGTTGTCGTTTTGTTGTTGATATTTCAGAAAGAGATTTTGGATCAACAAGCACCCTTGAAAATGTCAACAGAGAAACTGAACATGACAATCAAAACAAATGCCAACAAATAATGGAAATAGATATGGTTGAGCTCAACCAATAGCTGAAGAGTTGCTTCAAACATTTGATTCTATTCAATTTGAAGGACAAAGCATTCTAGAGATTGACAACGAACAAGCTTTGGGTATTCAATTCTTAGAGAGTGCACCGGTAATCGAAGAAGTTGCTGAAAAAACTTCTACTCAACTAACTAGACGAAGGTTAAATTCAAAACAAAAAGAATCCCCAACTACGATATTAAGAGAAAATACTTCGCTGGATGAAATAAAAGTGGGATCAATATTTGACAAAAAGAAAAGTATAATTAACTATTTTTCGAATATAGTAATTAAAGGACATTTTGAATTCAAGGTTGTTAGATCAAGCTCAACAAGATATTCATTGAAATGCAATGATGATAGGTATGGGTGGAGTGTGCATGCTTTCAGAATTAAAGATTCAACATTGTTCAAGATAGTAAAGATCGAGAAAAATCATGACTGCTCAGTTAACACTATGAAAGCTGATCAAAGGCATGCAACTTCAAAGTTGATTAGTGGTTACATTATTGACAATCTTCGAGACCCAAGGTTTGAAGTTACACCAGCTTTTGTCATGGCAGAAATGCAAAAATTGCATGGATTAGACATTGGTTATCACAAGGCGTGGCGTGCTATTCAACATGCTTCTGCTTTAATAAGAGGAACTCCTAAAGAGAATTATGAATTATTGTATTCATACTTGTATATGATGAGAAGTAAAAACCCGGGAACATATACTAACATAAAGATAGATGACAACAACAGGTAAATCATCTGTCCTTAAATTTGACTTTCAAGTTCAGAAGTTAAGGACATGCAATCCTTAACTTTGACTTTCAAGTTCAGAAGTTAAGGACTGCATGTCCTTAACTTCTGTTAAACTTCTTTTATACTGTATTTTCAGGTTTGTTTATATGTTTTATACAATGGATCATCAATAGCTGGTTGGAATAATTGTAGACCAGTGATTGTTTTTTATGCAACTTTTTTGAAGTCAAAATTTCGTGGTGTTGTAATGATTTCAGTTTCAAAGGATGCAAATAACTAAATTTTCCCACTAGCCTTTGGAATAGCAGAATCTGAAAATAACAATTCCTATAAGTGGTACTTTAGTGAGCTTCACAATGCAATTGGAAGCCGTGAGAAATTGATTTTTCTATCAGACAGGCATCAAGCTATTGCATATGCCATTGCAAAGGTATATCCTGAAAGCCACCATGGGATTTGTATCTATCATTTGGGGCAGAACCTAAAGCGAAGGAAAGTGAAAAGTGAGATCATAAAACTTTTTCAAAGTGCTGCAAGAGTATACAGGCGCAAAAAATTTGATCTTTACATGTCAGATATAGCAAAAGTAGATAAGAAGACTTATGACTACTTGATGGAAGAACCACCGGAAAGGTGGGCACATTCTTGTAGTCCACGACGAAGATATGACATGCTCACAGCAAACATAGTTGAGTCAATGAATTCTGTCCTATTACAAGCAAGGGAGCTTCCTATATTAAGAATGATGGATTTCATCCAAGTGAAGCTACAAGTTTGGTTTTATGAAAGAAGAAATCAAGCAGAAGGAACTTTTTATGATGTTTCTTGTTGGGTAGAAGAGGAATTGAAGAAAAGGATAGATTTAGAATTTACTTTGAATGTATGTAATATGTTCTATGTTTAGGTTATTATTTTAATATAATTTAACATAATGCACTAACTTATAAGTTTTCAACATTGAAGGTCTTCCCTGTTGATTCATGGCGTTCTAGAGTTGAAGAAGAATGAATTACTTTCTTGGTGGACTTAAACAAAAGAACATGTGATTGTTTTCAGTTTCAATTTGATGAATTACCATGCATACATGCAATTGCATCTATTGAGAAGAGAAACATCAAGAATTCCAACTTTTGCTCGCACTGGTACTTAAAGAAATCTTGCCTGATAACATATGAAAGACAAATACATCCTATAGGACATACTGATTCTTGGATTTTACCAGAGAGTGTTAAGTCACAAATTATGAAACCTCCAAATTTCAAAGTGCAACCAGGTAGAAGACAGAAGAAAAGGAATATTTCAGTTACCGAGTCATCAAAAATATCATTCAAATGTGGCTGTTGCAGAAGAATTGGTCATAATAGAACAACTTGTATATATTCTCCGAAAGTCCATCCATTTTCTAGGAAGCATAGAGAAGAGTATATTTATTGACTCTTTTAAGATTTTGTTATGAATTTGATTCATTTAGATTATTCTTATTTGAGCAGATGTTTGAATTTTCAAAATTTCTTTCCACTTATGTTCTTTTTTATTCTTTTGAATTCAAAGTTCAGAAGTTAAGGACATGGAGTCCTTAACTTCCACTTACAGGTTTATAAGTCCTTAACTTCGACTTACATGTTTAAAAGTTAAGGACGTGATGTCATTAACTTTGACTTTCAAGTTCAGAAGTTAAGGACAGACAGTCCTTAACTTTGAGTTTCAAGTTCAGAGGTTAAGGAAAGGGAGTCCTTAACTTCCACTTACAGGTTTATAAGTCCTTAACTTCGACTTACATGTTTAAAAGTTAAGGACGTGATGTCATTAACTTTGACTTTCAAGTTCAGAAGTTAAGGACAGGGAGTCCTTAACTTCCACTTACAAGTTCAAAAGTTAAGGACAGAAAGTCCTTAACTTCGACTAACAGGTTAATAAGTTAAGGACTCCCAGTCCTTAACTTTGACTTACATGTTTAAAAGTTAAGGACGTGATGTCCTTAGCTTTGACTTTCAAGTTCAGAAGTTAAGGACAGGGAGTCCTTAACTTCCACTCACAAGTTCAAAAGTTAAGGACAGGAAGTCCTTAACTTTGACTAACAGGTTCAAAAGTTAAGGACAGATAGTCCTTAACTTAAACTTTCAAGTTTAGAAGTTAAGGACAGGCAGTCCTTAACTTCCACTTACAGGTTTAAAAGTTAAGGACAAACCTTAACTTCCACTTACAAGTTCAAAAGTTAAGGTCATGAAGTCCTTAACTTCGACTAACAGGTTAATAAGTTAAGGACCCAATTCTTAACTTCGACTTACATGTTTAAAAGTTAAGTACGTGTCGTCCTTAACTTTGACTTTCAAGTTCAGAAGTTAAGGACAGGGAGTCCTTAACTTTCACTCACAAGTTCAAAAGTTAAGGACAGGAAGTCTTTAACTTCGACTAACAGGTTCAAAAGTTAAGGACAGATAGTCCTTAACTTAAACTTTCAAGTTTAAAAGTTAAGGACAGACAGTCCTTAACTTCCACTTACAGGTTTAAAAGTTAACGACAACAAGTCCTTAACTTCCACTTACAAGTTCAAAAGTTAAGGACACTTGGTCTTTAACTTTGAATTTGAAAATAGACAAATCAATACTTGACAGAAACAAAGAAATTAAAAACATGATGCCTTCATATTACTTCTGAAATTGTAATTTTGCATAGCTGTGACAAAAAATTACGCTATGCAAACAAAAAATCTACAAAAAATTTACAAGAAATTTCAGAATTCATATGGATTCTTTACAAAAAATCAACGACAACTAAGTTTCTTTACAACTAAACTACAACTCCTTCGGACAGCAAGTTTCATTTTCACTATCATAGTCATCGCCAACATTTTCTGGTGGTGTATCATAACCAGAATTTCTTTTCCACTCTCCATGTGCCTAAGATTTGCTGCAAGTTCTTTTCTAAACTCTTTTATGTCTTCAGGTTGGAATTTCTCGACATCATTTCCCATCATCAACAACTCCACATATTTGATTAGGAATGCACCACAATCAGTCCTATGAAAAATGTAAGATATGGAGTCAATTAAACAGTAAACCTAAAGTACATATAAATTATATAACAAATAACAACACGTACTATCCAGTTTGGTGTGGTGATATTTTCCACTGAACATCAAATTTGTTGAATGCATTTCCAAAAGACTTGTGATATTTATCAAACTGTGAGAACTATAGCAAGTTGGGGATCACGCATGCATACTTCTCAATGTGTTTCATTCCTGCCTCATTTGGCTCACTATATATTGAATCATACACATAAATATTTTTCTCATTCAAGTCCAATACCCCCCAACAAAAAATGTGTCACAACATTATCTTCTTCTGA
>ML355388.1:0-11659 GCA_005239505.1 Nicotiana paniculata
CAAGTCGTGCCTGCATTATCGCCTTGCATGATCCAGGCCGGACGCCTTGGTATGTGGCCGGTACCGAATCGCATGATATTTGTCCGAGACATCAAATACAACCCAAGGATTCATAACCAATTCTTTGAAATGATCAAGTTACATTTTTTGGAATTTTATTGCAATTAAACTGGAATTCCGCCAGCCGTGCCTGTATTATCGCCTGCCATAGTCCAGGCCNCAATTAAACTGGAATTCCGCTAGTCGTGCCTGTATTATCGCCACCATGGTCCAGGCCGGACGCTTTGGTACGGAGCCGGTTCCGGATCGCATGATATTTGTCCGGACATGAAGTACGACCCAAGGAACCATAACCAATGCTTCGAAATGATCAAGTTAGATGTTTTGGCATTTATTGCAATTAAACAGGAATTTTGCTACTCGTGCCTGTATTTTCGCCTGCCAGTGTCCAGGCCAGACGCCTTGGTACGGAGACGGTACCAGATCCCAAGATATTTGTCCGGGACATCAAATATGACCCAAGGAACCATAACCAAAGCTTCGAAATGATCAAGTTACACTTTATGGCAATTAAACTGGAATTCCGCCAGTCGTGCATGTATTATCACCGTCCATGGTCCAGGCCAGACACCTTGGTATGGAGCCGGTACTGGATTGCATGATATCGGTCTAGGACATCAAATACGACCCAAGTAACCATAACCAACTCTTCAAAATGATCAAGTTACATTTTTTGGCATTTTATTGCTATTAAACTGGAATTCCGCCAGTCGTGCTTGTAATATCGCTTGCCATTGTCCAGGCCGGACGCCTTGGTACGGAGCTGGTACCGGATCTCATGGTATTTGTCTAGGACATCAAATATGAGCCAAGTACCCATAACCAACGCTTCGAAATGATCAAGTTACATTTTATGGCAATTAAACTCGAATTCCGCCAGTCGTGCCTCTATTATCGCATCCATGGTCCAGGCCGGACCCCTTGGTATTGACTAGGTACTGGATCGCATGATATTTTACCAGGACATCAAATACAACCCAAGGAACCATAAACAACTATTCGAAATGATCAAGTTACATTTTTTGGCATTTTATGGCAATTAAACTGGCATTGCGCCAGTCGTGCATGTATTATCGCCTGCCATGGTCCAGGCCGGACGCCTTGGTACGGAGCCGGTACCGCATCGCATGATATTTTTCCGGGACATCAAATACGACCCAAGGAACCATAACAAACTCTTTGAAATGATCAAGTTATATTTTTTAGCATTTAATGGCAATTAAACTGGAATTCCGCAAGTCGTGTCTGTATTATTGCCTGCCATGGTCCAGGCCGGATGCCGTGGAACGTAGCCGGTACTAAATTGCATGATATTTGTTCGGTACATAAAATATGACCCAAGGAACCATAACCAAAACTTTGAAGTAATGAAGTTACATTTTTTGTCATTTTATGGAAATTAAACTGGAATTGCGCCAACCATGCCTGGATTATCGCCTCCCGTGGTCCAGGTCGGACTCCTTGTTACAGAGCGATACCGAATCTTATGATATTTGTCTAAGACATCAAATACGACACAAGGAACCATAAACAACACTTCAAAATGATCAAGTTACATTTTTTGGCGTTTTATGGCAATTAAACTGGAATTTCGCCAGTCGTGCCTGTACTATCGCCTGCCATGGTTCAGGCCGGACGCCGTATAGAGCCGTTACCGGATCACATGATATTTTTCTAGGACATCAAATACGACCCAAGGAACCATAACCAACGCTTCAAAATGATCAAGTTACATTTTTTGGCATTTTATGGCAGTTAAATAGGAATTCCGACAGTCATGCCTGTATTATCGCCTGCCATGGTCCTGGTCGGACGCCTTGGTAAGGAGCCGGTACCGGGTCGCATGATATTTTTCTGAGACATTAAATTTGATCCAAGGAACCATAACCAACGCTTCGAAATGATCAAGTTACACTTTTTGGCATTTTATGGCAATTAAACTGGAATTCCGCAAGTCGTGCTTGTATTAGCGTCTGCCATGGTCCAGGCTGGACGCCTTGTTACGGAGCCGGTACCGGATAAAATGATATTTTTCCTGGACATCAAATACGACCCAAGGAACCATTAGCAATGCTTTGAAATGATGAAGTTACTTTTTTGGTAGTTTATGGCAATTAAACTGGAATTCTGCCTGTCGTGCGTCTATTATTGCCTGCCATGGTCCAGGCTGGACGCCTTGGTACAAAGCCGGTACCGGATCGCATGATATTTCTCCAGGACATCAAATAAGACCCACGGAACCATAACCAACCGCTTCGAAATGATCAAACTACATTTTGGCATTTTATGGCAATTAAACTGGAATTTCGCCAGTTGTGCATGTATTATCGCCTGCCATGGTCCAGGCCGGAAGCCTTGGTACGGAGACGGTACCGGATCTGATGATATTTATCCGGGACATCAAATACTACCCGAGGAACCATAACCAACGCTTCGAAATGATCAAGTTAATTTTTTTGGCATTTTATGGCAATTAAACTAGAATTCCGTCAGTCGTGCATGTATTATCGCCGGCCATTGTCCAGGCCGGATGCCTTGGTATGGATCCGGTATCGGATCGCATGATATTTGTCCGAGAAATCAAATATGACCCAAGTAACCATAACAAACGCTTCGAAATGATCTAGTTACATTTTTTGGCATTTTATGGCAATTAAACTGGAATTCCGCCAGTCGTACCTGTATTATCGCCTGCCATGGTCCATGCCGGACACGTTGGTACGAAGCCGTTACCGGGTCGCATGATATTTGTCTGGGACATTAAATATGGCCCAAGGAACCATAACCAACGCTTCGAAATGATCAAGTTACATTTTTAGGCATTCTGGGAATTAAACTTGAATTCCGCCAAGTCGTGCGTGCATTATCGCCTGCCATGGTCCAGGCGGGACGCTGTGGTACGTAGCCGGTACCGAATCACATGATATTTGTCCGGGACATCAAATATGACCCAAGGAACCATAACCAACTCTTCAAAATGATCAAGTTACATTTTTAGGCATTCTGGGAATTAAACTTGAATTCCGCCAAGTCGTGCGTGCATTATCGCCTGCCATGGTCCAGGCGGGACGCTGTGGTACGTAGCCGGTACCGAATCACATGATATTTGTCCGGGACATCAAATATGACCCAAGGAACCATAACCAAAACTTCGAAATGATCAAGTTACATTTTTTGGCATTTATTGCAATTAAACTGGAATTCCGCCAAGTCGTGCCTGTATTATCGCCTGCCATGGTCCAGGTCGGACGCCGTGGTACGTAGCCGGTACCGAATCGCATGATATTTGTCCGGGACATCAAATATGACCCAAGGAACCATAACCAAAACTTCGAAATGATCAAGTTACATTTTTTGGCATTTATTGCAATTAAACTGGAATTCCGCCAAGTCGTGCCTGTATTATCGCCTGCCATGGTCCAGGCCGGACGCCGTGGTATGTAGCTAGTACCGAATCGCATGATATTTGTCTGGGACATCAAATATGACCCAAGGAACCATAACAAAAACTTTGAAATGATCAAATTACATTTGTTGGCACTTTATGGCAATTAAACTGGAATTCAGCCAGTCGTGCCTGTATTATCGCCATCCATGGTCCAGGCCGGACGCCTTGGTATGGATCCGGTACTAGATCCGGTACTGGATCGCGTGATATTTGTCTGGGAAATAAAATACAACCCAAGAAACCATAACCAACTCTTCTAAAGGATAAAGTTACATTTTTGGCATTTTATGGCAATTAAACTAGAATTTCGCCAAGTCGTGCCTGCATTATCGCCTTCCATGGTCCAGGCCGGACGCCTTGGTACGCAACCGGTACCGAATCACATGATATTTGTCTGGGACATTAAACATTACCCAAGGAACCATAACCAACACTTCGAAATGATCAAGTTACATTTTTTGGCATGTTATCGCAATTAAACTGGGATTCTGCCAATCGTGCTTGTATTATTGCCTGCCATGGTCCAGACCAGACACCTTGGTACGAAGCCGGTACTGGGTCGCATGATATTTGTCTGGGACATTAAATATGACCCAAGGAACCATAACCAAAGCTTCGAAATTATCAAGTTACATTTTTTGGCATTTTATGACAATTAAACTGGAATTTCGCCAGTCGTGCCTCTATTATCACATCCATGGTCCAGGCCGGACGTCTTGGTATGGAGCAGGTACTGGATCACATGATATTTTACCGGACATCAAATATAACCCAAGGAACAATAACTAACTCTTCGATATGATCAAGTTACATTTTTTGGCATTTATGGCAATTAAACTGGAATTGCGCCATTCGTGCCTGTATTATCACCTGCCGTGGTCCAGGTCGGACTCCTTGTTACAGAGCCGGTACCGAATCTCATGATATTTTTCTGAGACATAAAATACGACACAAGGAACCATAACTAACGCTTCGAAATGATCAAGTTACATTTTTTGGCATTTTATGGCAATTAAACTGGAATTCCGCCAGTCGTCCCTGTACTATCGCCTGCCATGGTCTACGCCGGACGCGTACGGAGCTGTTACCGGATCACATGATATTTTCCAGGACATCAAATACAACCCAAAGAACCATAACCAACGTTTTTAAATGATCAAGTTACATTTTTTGGCATTTTATGGCAATTAAACTGGAATTCCGTCAGTCGTGCATGTATTATCGCCTTCCATGGTCCAGGCCGGACTCCTTGGTACGGAGTCGATACCAGATCACATAATATTTGTTTGGGATATAACATATGACCCAAGGAACTGTAACTAACACTTTGAAATGATCAAGTTACATTTTTTGGCATTTTATGGCAATTAGACACGAATTCGGACACTCGTGCCTGTATTATCGCTTGCCATGGTCCAAGCCAGACGCCTTGGTAAGGAGCCGGTACCGGGTCACATGATATTTGTCCGGGACATTAAATATGACCCAAGGAACCATAATCAACTCTTCAAAATGATCAAGTTACATTATTTGGCATTTTATGGCAATTAAACTGGAATTTCGCCAGTCGTGCCTGTATTAGCACCTGCCATGGTCCAGGGCGGACGCCTTGTTACGGAGCCGGTACCGGATCGCATGATATTTGTCCTGGACATCAAATACGACCCAAGGAACCATAACAAATGCTTCGAAATGATCAAGTTACATTTTTTGGCATTTTATGGTAATTAAACTGGAATTCCGCCGGTAGTGCCTCTATTATCGCCTGCCATGGTCCAGTCCGGACGCCTTGGTACAGAGTCGGTATCGGATCGCATGATATTTCTCCAGGACATCAAATACGACCCACGGAACCATAACCAACTGCTTCGAAATGATCAAATTACATTTTTTGGCAATTAAACGTGAATTGCGCTAGTCTTGCATGTATTATCGCTTGCCATGGTCCAGGCCGGACGTCTTGGTATGGAGCCGGTACCGGATCTCATGATATTTGACCGGGAGATCAAATACGACCCAAGGAACCATAACCAACGCTTTGAAATGATCAAGTTAACTATTTTGGCATTTTATAGCAATTAAAATGGAATTCCGTCTGTCGTGCCTGTATTATCGCCTGCCATGGTCCATGCCGGACACCTTGGTACGAAGCCGGTACCGGGTCACATGATATTTGTCTGGGACATTAAATATGACCCAAGGAACCATAACAAATGCTTCGAAATGGTCCAGTTACATTTTTTTAGTTTTATAACAATTAAATTGTAATTTCGCCAATCGTGCAGGTATTATCGCCATCCATGGTCCAGGACGGACGCCTTGGTATGGAGCCGGTACCGGATCGCATGATATTTTTCCGGGAAATAAAATACAACCCAATAAACCATAACCAACTCTTCGAAATGATCAAGTTACAATTTTTGGCATTTTCTGGCAATTAAACTGGAATCCGCCAAGTCGTGCCTGTATTATCGCCTGCCATGGTCCAAGCCGGATGCCGTGGTACATAGCCGGTACTGAATCACATGATATTTGTCCGGGACATCAAATATGACCCAAGGAACCATAACCAAAACTTCGAAATGATCAAGTTACATTTTTTGGCATTTATTGCAATTAAACTGGAATTCCGCCAAGTCGTGCCTGTATTATCGCCTGCCATGGTCCAGGTCGGATGCCGTGGTACCTAGCCGCTACCAAGTCGCATGATATTTGTCCGGGATATCAAATATGACCCAAGGAACCATATCCAAAACTTTGAAATGATCAAATTACATTTTTTGGAATTTTACGGCAATTAAACTGGAATTCAGCTAGTCGTGCCTGTATTATCGCCATCCATGGTCCAGGCTAGACGCCTTGGTATGGATACGGTACCGGATCACGTGATATTCGTCCGGGACATCAAATAAACCCAAGAAACCATAACCAACTCTTCGAAAGGATCAAGTTAATTTTTTTGGCATTTTATGGCAAATAAACTAGAACTCCGCCAAGTCGTGCTTACATTATCGCCTTCCATGGTCCAGGCCGGACGCCTTGGTACGTAGCCGGTACCGAATCACATGATATTTCTCGGGGACATCAAATACAACCCAAGGATTCATATCCAATGCTTCGAAATGATCAAGTTAAATTTTTTGGAATTTTATGGCAATTAAACTGGAAATCCGCCAACCGTGCCTATATTATTTCCTGCAATAGTCAAGGCCGGACGCTTGGTATGGAGCCGGTACCGGATCACATAATATTTCTCCGGGACATCAAATACAACCCAAGGAACCATAACCAACGCTTCGAAATGATCAAGTTACATTTTCTGGCATTTAATGGCAATAAAACTGGAATTCCGCCACTCGTGTCTGTAGTATCACCTGCCATGGTCCAGGCTGGACGCCTTGGTACGGAGCTGGTACCAGATATCATGATATTTGTCAGGGACATCAAATACGTACCAAGGAACCATAAACAATGCTTTGAAACGATCAAGTTACATTTTCTTGCATTTTATGGCAATTAAATTGGAATTCCGTTAGTCATGCCTGTATTATCGCCTGCCATGGTCCAGGCCGGACGCCTTGGTACGGAGCCGGTACAGGATCGCATGATATTTCTCCAGGACATCAAATACGACCCAAGGAACCATAACCAACGCTTCAAAATGATCAAATTACATTTTTTGGCATTTTATGGCAAGTAAACTGGAATTCCGCCAGTCGTGCCTGTATTATCGCCTAACATGATCCAGGTCGGACGCCTTGGTACGGAGCCGGTAGTGAATCCCATGATATTTGTCCGGGACATAAAATATGACCCAAGATACCATAACCAACGCTTCGAAATGATCAAGTTACATTTTTTGGCATTTTATGGCAATTAAACTAGAATTCCGCCAGTCGTGCCAGTACAATCGCCTGCCATGGTTCAGGCCGGACGCCTTGGTATGCAGCCGGTACCCGATCACATGATATTTCTCCAGGACATAAAATACGACCTAAGGAACCATAACCAACACTTCAAAATGATAAAGTTACATTTTTTGGTATGTTATGGCAATAAAACTGGAATTCCGCCAGTCGTGCATGTATTATTGCCTGCCATGGTCCAGGCCGGACACCTTGGTACGAAGCCGGTACCGGGTCGTTTGATATTTGTCCGGGACATTAAATATGACCCAAGGAACCATAACCAACACTTCGAAATGATCAAGTTACATTTTTTGGCATCCTATGGCAAATAGACTGGAATTCCGCCAGTCGTGCCTGTATTATTGCCTGCTATGGTCCAGGCCGGACACCTTGGTGCGGAGCGGTACCGGATCACATGATATTTTCCGGGATATCAAATATGACCCAAGGAACCATAACCATCGCTTCGAAATTATCAAGTTCCATTTTTTGGTATTTTATGACAATAAATTGGAATTCCGTCAATCGTGCATGTATTATCGCCTGCCATGGTCCAGGCCGGACGCCTTGGTGCGGAGCCGGTACCAGATTGCATGATATTTCTCTAGGACATCAAATACGACATAAGGAACCAAAACCAACGCTTCAAAATGATCAAATTACTTTTTTTGGCATTTTATGGCAATTAAATTGGAATTCCGCCAGCCGTGCATGTATTATCGCCTGCCATGGTCCAGGCCGGACGCCTTGGTGCGGAGCCGGTACCAGATTGCATGATATTTCTCTAGGACATCAAATACGACATAAGGAACCAAAACCAACGCTTCAAAATGATCAAATTACTTTTTTTGGCATTTTATGGCAATTAAACTGGAATTCCGCCAGTCGTGCCTGTATTATTGCCTGCCATGGTCCAGGATGGACACCTAGGTACGAAGCCGGTACCAGGTCGCATGATATTTGTCCGGGACATTAAATATGACCCAAGGAACCATAACCAACGCTTCGAAATGATCAAGTTACATTTTTTGGCATTTTATGGCAATTAAACTGGAATTCCGCCAGTCGTGCCTGTATAAACGCCTGCCATGGTCCAGGCCGGACGCCTTGGTACGGAGCCGGTACCCGATCGCATGATATTTATCCGGTACATAAAATACGACCCAAGGAACCATAACCAACACTTCGAAATGATCAAGTTACATTTTTTGGTATTCTATGGCAATTAGACTGGAATTCCGCCAGCCGTGCCTGTATTATTGCCTACTATGGTCCAGGCCGGACGCCTTGGTGCGGAGCCGGTACCGGATCACATGATATTTTTCGGGATATCAAATATGACCCAAGGAACCATAACCATCGCTTCGAAATTATCAAGTTCCATTTTTTGGTATTTTATGACAATAAATTGGAATTCCGTCAGTCGTGCATGTATTATCGCCTGCCATGGTCCAGGCCGGACGCCTTGGTGCGGAGCCGGTACCAGATTGCATGATATTTCTCCAGGACATCAAATACGACATAAGGAACCAAAACCAACGCTTCAAAATGATCAAATTACATTTTTTGGCATTTTATGGTCATTAAACTGGAATTCCACCAGTCGTGCATGTATTATCGCCTGCCATGGTCCAGGCCGGACGCCTTGGTACGGAGTCGGTACCGAATCCCATGATATTTGTCCGGGACATAAAATATGACTCAAGGAACCATAGCCAACGCTTTGAAATGATCAAGATACATTTTTTGGAATTTTATGGCAATTAAACTGGAATTCCACCAGTCGTGCCTGTATAATCGCCTGCCATGGTCCAGGACGGGCGCCTTGGTACGGAGCCGGTACGCGATCACATGATATATCTCCAGGACATAAAATACGACCCAAGGAACCATAACCAACACTTCGAAATGATCAAGTTACAATTTTTGGCATTTTATGGCAATTAGACTGGAATGCCGCCAGCCGTGCCTGTATTATTGCCTGCTATGGTCCAGGCCGGACGCCTTGGTACGGAGTCGGTACTGGATCACATGATATATGTACGGGATATCAAATATGACCCAAGGAACCATAACTAACGCTTCCAAATTATCAAGTTACATTTTTTGGTATTTTATGACAATTAAATTGGAATTCCGTCAGTCGTGCATGTATTAGCGCCTGCCATGGTCCAGGCCGGACGCTTTGGTATGGAGTCGATACCGGATAGCATGATATTTGTCTGTTACATCAAATACGACCCAAGTAACCATAACCAACGTTTCGAAATGATCAAGTTAAATTTTTTGGCATTTTATGGCAATTAAACTGGAATTCCGCCAGTCGTGCCTGTATTGTTGCCTGTCATGGTCCAGGCCGGACGCCTTGGTACGAAGCCAGTACCGGGTCGCATGATATTTGTCTGGGACATTAAACATTACCCAAGGAACCATAACCAACACTTCGAAATGATCAAGTTACATTTTTTGGCATGTTATGGCAATTAAACTGGGATTCTGCCAGTCGTGTTTGTATTATTGCCTGCCATGGTCCAGGCCGGACACCTTGGTACGAAGCCGGTACCGGGTCGCATGATATTTGTCCGGGACATTAAATATGACCCAAGGAACCATAACCAAAGCTTCGAAATTATCAAGTGACATTTTTTGGCATTTTATGACAATTAAACTGGAATTTCGCCAGTCGTGCATGTATTATCGCCTGCCATGGTCCAGGTCGGACGCCTTGGTATGGAGCCGGTACCGGATAGCAGGATATTTGTCTGGTACATCAAATACAACCCAAGTAACCATAACCAACGCTTCGATATGATCAAGTTACATTTTTTGGTATTTTATGGCAATTAAACTGGAATTCCGCCAGTCGTGCCTGTATTATTGCCTGCCATGGTCCATGCCGGACACCTTGGTACGAAGCCGGTACCGGGTCGCATGATAATTGTTCGGGAAATTAAATATGACCTAAGGAACCATAAAAAACTCTTCGAAATGATCAAGTTACCTTTTTTGACATTATAGCAATTAACCTGGAATTCCATCAGTCGTGGATGTATTATCGCCTGCCATGGTCCAGGCCGGACGCCTTGATACGGAGTTGGTACCGGATCGCATGATATTTTTCCGGGATATAAAATACCCAAGAAACCATAACCAACACTTCGAAAGGATCAAATTACATTTTTTGGCATTTTATGGCAATGAAACTAGAATTCCGCCAAGTCGTGCCTGTATTATCGCCTTCCATGGTCCAGGCCGGACGCCTTGGTACGTAGCCAGTACCAAATCGCATGATATTTATCCGGGACATCAAATACAACCCAAGGATTCATAACCAATGCTTCGAAATTATCAAGTTACATTTTTTCGAATTTTATGGCAAATTAACTGGAATTCCGCCAGTCGTGCCTGTATTATCGCCTTCCATGGTCCAGGCCGGACGCCTTGGTACGGAGCCGGTACCGGATCACTTGATATTTCTCCGGGACATCAAATACGACCCAAGGAACCATTACCAATGTTTCGAAATGATCAAGTTACATTTTTTTGGAATTTTATAGAAATTAAACTAGAATTCCGCCAAGTCGTGCCTACATTATCGCCTTCCATGGTCCAAGCCGGACGCCTTGGTATGTAGCCGGTACCGAATCGCATGATATATTTTCAGGACATAAAATACAACCCAAGGATTCATAACCAACGCTTCGAAATGATCAAGTTACATTTTTTGGAATTTTATGGCAATTAAACTGGAATTCCGCCAGTCGTGCCTGTATTATCGCCTGCCATGGTCCAGGCCGGACGCCTTGGTACGGAGCCGGTACTGGATATCATGATATTTGTCCGGGACATCAAATACGGCCCAAGGAACCATAAACAACGGTTCGAAATGATCAAGTTACATTTTTTGGCATTTTATGGCAATTAAACTGGAATTCCGTCAGTGTGCCTTTATTATCGCCTTCCATGGCCAGGCCGTACGCCTTGGTACGGAGCCGGTACCGGATCTCATGATTTTTTTCAGGGACATCAAATACGACCCAAGGAATTATAACCAACGCTTCTAAATGATCAAGTTACATTTTTGGCAATTTATGGCAATTAAACAGGAATTTCGTCAGTCGTGCATGTATTATCGCCTGCCATGGTCTAGGCCGGAAGCCTTGGTATGGAGCCACTACCAGATCACATGATATTTGTCCGGCACATCAAATACGACCCACAGAACCATAACCAACGCTTTGAA
>ML355390.1:0-52836 GCA_005239505.1 Nicotiana paniculata
CAAAAAGAAAAAAGCAAAAAAAAAAAAATTGTGAGGGGGATAGTAGGGTGGGTGGTGACGGAAAAAAAACTTTTTGGAGAAAAGGGGTGGGGTGGGTCGGCATGGGGTGTCGTTAGGTGGATGGCTGTAGGGCGGGTTGGTGAGGGTGGGGAATAGGGGGGAAGGTTGAGATGAGTTTTGTAAAATATTTTCCCTTCTCTTGATAAGGAAAACGTTTTTCTCCAATTGGAGGAAAATGAGTTCATAAGGAAAATGTTTTCCAAAATATTTAAGTCAACCAAACATGAAAAAAATGGAAAATATTTTTTTGAAAAATATTTTCCTTATACCAAACACACCCTTAGTACAGAACCAACTAAGAAAATTGAAAGAAATACTCAATCAATTTAAAACTTAATTGACCCAAAACTATATGAACAACCCTCAAGGAAAGCAATCCCTTGCAAGTTCACCTTAACAAATAATCAACCAACATAAAAATTCATCGTAAAAACTCACAATAAGTTTCATTTAATATCAATATAAGCTAGGTCTAAAATTAGAGTCTTAAGGGTTATTTATACTAGGAAGCTAGCCACCAAATGTAAAGTCTTTAATTGTCGGGTAAATTATGCATGTAGCCACCTCTTTATGAAAGTAGCTTCCAATTAGAATTCAAAGTGGATCATCCTTGCCTTAAATCCTCGAATTTGGGTCTTTAAACAAAAGAAAGTGAGCTTCTATTAGTAAAAAATCAACATATGCATAAACAGGTGCCTCAAACTAACAAGCAAATCATAGTTTTACAAATTTATGGTAAGTCCAAGCATCCAAGCCAATAAGTTAGACAAATCTACCATTTAAACCAAAATCTAATGATACCCATGGATAAAACAAAGCATAAAAGGTAATCAGAATATGAAAATTATTATCAAATACCTCTAATACACACATCAAGTGTGCCCCAATGTAAGAGTCATCAAGAAAAGTATTAACTGTTATAACTTTCTCAAGTCCAAGAGTAATCATAGCCAAATAAACAACTCATTCTTGAATTTAAGTCGGTATGAGAAATCAAGAATAAGGATGGTATGTTCAAGCAAAACAAGTCTCTTGGCTTCACCAATATTATCATTCAAGAAAGATTTAGCATATTTTTTCTTAAACTCATCACACTATTCCACATAAAAGTTATCAACTTATTTTAAACTCAAATCACTAGTGTAGTGGAACAAACTATCTCTATCAAATACATGACGAAAAAATTTAGAAAGTTTACACTAGTATTCAAGTCAAGTAAAGAACTTTCTTCCTTTTTCAAAAAGTTTACTTTCCAAAACAATCTCATTAGTAATCTCAAATGACTTATCAAAATAGAACCTTTTGATTGGTAAATCCAAATCAAACTCAAAAGATTCCATCTTTCAATCAAAGAAGAAAGAATCAAATGGCTTAAAGCTTGAAACTTTAACACCTCAATTGCATTCAAATAAGTAATCATCACCAATAAAAAAATGATCATCAAATAGAAAGGATGAAAAATAGAAATCAATGGATCAAACTCAACAAAATCACATAAAAATGAAACTTTTACGCTTTCCTCAACCTCAATCAATGCTTCTTCATAAGAAAGTAGGTCATTCAAACCATCAAAACAACTAAAATCTTTATCTAGTGTATTTTCACATCTCAAAGAATCATTAGGATCAATAAGTGTACCTGTGATGACCCGATAGGTTATTCATAGTTTTAACCTTCATTTTGTGTTCAAAGCCCCGAATATCTCCGTTTAGACTTTCTCGATTTGTGTGCGTAATCCGTGTCTTTTTCAGAAGGTTTTTATGTAAAAATTTGACGAAAATATGAAATCGTACTTTAAAACTTATTTGAGTTGACTTCAATCAATGTTTTAAGAAAACGGACCCAGATCAGTATTTTGACCATCATGTGGGTCTGTATCATGATTTGGGACTTAGGAATATGCCCGAAATCGAATTCGGAAGTCCTTAGCTTAAATTATCGCTATTTGTTGAAAACTAGAAGTTTAAAGGTTTAAAGAAATGTTAAATTGTAGTTTGATATTGTTTCTACTGGGTCCGAATTTTGGTTTCGGAACTTGGTATATGTTCATTGCTGTATTTATGACTTGTCTATAAAATTTGGTACAAAACGGAGTTGATTTGACACGATTTGGACTTCCAATTGAAAAGTTGCATGTTCTTAAGTTTCATTAAAAATTTCATTCATTTTGGTATTTGATTCATAGTTCTAGGTGTTATTTCTGTGTTTTGATTGCGCGAGCAACTTTATATGATATTTTTGAACTTGTGTGCATGTTGGGTTTGGAGCCCTGAGGGCTCGGGAGAGTTTCAGATAGGTTTCGAATGCTTTGAACTTAAGGAAAATGTTGGTTTAGCTTCTGCTAGTTTTTGGTGTGGTGTGGTGTGCTTCGCGATCGCGAAGACTCTCACGAGATCGCGAAGGGGAAAGTTGGTATTGGGACGGATCTACCCATCGTGAATGAGAGTTTGGTCGTGAACGCGGAGCAGTGGGGGGTCTGCCCTTCGTGAATGCAACCACACCATTTCGAACACGTAGTGTTAGAAAGGCGGGGCTGGGGAATGGAAATTACTCTATGCGAACGCGAGCCCAAGCTCGTGAAGGCAAGGTGGGCTAAGCCTATGTGAACGCATAGAGTATTTCTCGATCGCGTAAGCCAACTAGGCAGTTCCCTTCGCGAACGCGCCATGTGTCTCGCGAACTCGATGAACACCTGACGCCCAGTTATATAAACTTCTAAAAATCCGGATTTCGCCCATTTTTCATGATCTTTCCATTTGAGCTCGGCCGAGAGGCGATTTTAAAGAGAAAATTCATCAAACTTTCATAGGTTAGTATACTTTAACTTATTTTCTTCCATTTTTGTCATCACTCATTAATTTCTAGCCTTAATCTTTATCCTTTCATGGTAGAAAATTAGGGATTAGTGAAGAATTAGGGATTTTTTTGTAAATTTTGGATTTAGAACTCAAATTGGGGTTGGATTTCGAAACTAATTACATAATGGAACTCAGGGGTGAATGGGTAAATGGGTTTTGGTCCGAATCTCAGGTTTTGACCAGGGGGCCCGAGGTAGACTTTTGTTGACTTTTTGGGAAAAGTGTAAAGATCTTAACTTTATGTATTGTGACTGAATTCCCTAGCCTTATTTGATGTTATTGAGTCGATTTTGGTTAGATTTGGTTGGTTCAGAGGCGGATTTTAGAGTAAAGTCCCTGATAGAGCTTTAAATTAACTGTGAAGCTAGGTAAGTGTCCTGGTTAACCTTGACTTGAGGTATTAGGAGTTGTTTGCCTATTTGTTACGTGTTTAAAGTGTGGTTACAACGTATATGTGAGGTGAGGAGCATTTATGTGTTGTTTTTGGATTAAAGCATGGGGGTAGAACTTGTTTCCTTGTGATTTATTGCTTCTTTAATAATGACATCCATGCTTAGATTAGATTATTACTTATTTGATTGTTCCTTCCGTATTTATGAATTAATTAGTAATGGTTGAGTATTTTGGAAGTTGAGGTTTGGTAATTTGGAATAATAATTGACGTAAAGTAGATCCTTTTCATTATTTATCTCCCAATTTTTTATATTCATTACTACATGGTAAAGGAGAATGTTAAAGCACGAAGGGTGATATCGTGTCATTTTGTTACCTCATTTATTGGTTAATACATAGTGAGGAAGAGAGATAAAGCATGAACGGAGATGTCGTGTCGTCTATATCTTTTATCCATTGATGCATAGTGATATTGAGAGCAAAAGCACGAAGGGTGATGTCGTGCCATCTATATCAATTATTCATTGTAACATGGGCAAATCGAGAGTAAAATCACGAAGTATAATGTCGTGGCATTTCATTCTACTTATATCATCATTTCATGGAAAGGTTGAGAGAAAGTACGAAGGATGATGTCGTGCCATCTTTATACCGTATATTTATCCGTCTTTATTAGTTGATGATTTATTTGACTGCCTTGTGTTGTTATTCATGTTGTAGTTATCGTATCTTATCCCTCTGTCGCATGTCCCCTCTCAAATACACATATTAAATCCCTATTCTGTTGTTGTTTGGTACATATATCTATGTTTGTACAGGTTTAATTACGTGAGTGTCCTGTCGTAGACTCGTCACTAACTCATCGAGCTTAAGCTCGACACTTACGGAGTACATTGGGTCAGTTGTACTCATACTACACTCTGCACTTCTTGTGCAGATTTTTGTACTGGTCCTAGCTGTACGTGAAGTGCGCTAGCTTGGATTATCGCATTCAGAGACTTAAGGTAGATCTCCTGACATCCGCAGAACTTGAAGTCCCCTTCCTTTTTCTTCTTTTTCTATTCATTTCATTCGAAACAGTTGTATTTATTTCAGACTCTATTTGTAGAACTTCTAGCAGTTCGTGTACTCGTGACTCCGGATCTTTAGGAGCAGATATTATTACATGACTTATGCTGGTGTTGTATTAGTTTGAGTACCTATTTCATGATATTTATCATCACTTTGCTTTAAACTGTTAAAATTTGACTAATTAACTATCTCACGTCAGCTTGCCTAGTAATTGGATGTTAGGCACCATCACGACCCAGAGGTTGGGATTTCGAGTCGTGATAATACCCAAACTTACACTTGAACATCACTATGTTCATCACAACAAGAAAGAATGCTAGGGAAAATCATACCTCGATTCACTTCTAAAGATGTTATTTTACCTCCTTGAAGAATGGAAGAATCTTAACTTTTGGATAGGGTGGATTCGGTCACCTCATTTGGAGCTCTTTCTTGATGACTTCCACTTGAATTTTCCTTCAAAGGATCTACATAATAAGCCAAACAACTAGCAAGAAAAAAATTAGCCATGAAAAAATTATAAGAAGGATGTTCCTCACTTAAAATCTCTTGTTTTCTCTCTACTTTCTTTTCGTTCTTCTTTTCAATCTTTTCTTTTTCTTCTTTCTTGGATTTTTCACTCAATTTTTCTATATGTCTATAATCTTCACTCACTTGAAATTGGTCAAAGGGGTAAGGACTATCTTATTGCCATTTTCCTCAAAAGAATACTTATTAGTCCTTTCATCATGTAGAGCCCCATTTTCATATTTACATGGCCTCCCCAACAATAAATGACATGCTTGAATAGGTACCACATCAAGAATTTTATCAACATACTTTTTACTTTTGAAACTCACCAAAGATTTGTCTAGTCACTTTAAATTCACCATATTCATTAAGCTATAGGAGTTTATAAGGACGAGTATGTCTTTGATTCTTCAAATTCAACTTGTCAACCATATAAGCACTAGAAACATTAGCAACACTGCCACTATCAATAATCAAAGAACACGCTTGATCTTTAATCTTACACCTTCCATGGAACAAGTTCTCTCTTTGGTTCATATCTTCCATCATTTGTGCACTCAACACTCTCCTAAACACATACAAAGGTAAATTAGGAGTGTCATATTCTACTTTATTATCACATTTGGCCTCCTCTTCGTCACATAATTCTCAATTTTTTTCTCTTTTATAAGCTTCCTCCATAATAATTATGGTTCTTCGATTATGACATTCACTCATTTTATGATCATAACCTTGAAATTTAAAGCACATATTAGAGTTAGGATTTTAAAAATAAGGTTTAGAATTGTTACCTCCCTCCATAGCCTCCATCTTTAGTTTGTCTTTGTCATTTTGCTACTTGGTGTCAACTTTTGACTTGTTTTTCATTTGAAAGAGATTGCCAAGTTCTTTTGTTTTTGCTCCATGAAGTATTGGAGCTTTTGGATTTGATTTCTTTGAGTTGCCTCTTTTCTTAGAGTTTATTTTCAACCTTGATAGCACTTTTTAGTGCCTCATGTATAGTAGCAAATTTGTGCAAAGTAATTTGGCTACAGATTTCATGCTGAAGCCCCGCCAAAAATCTAGAAATCATGGGTCATTCATTATCATCATGATTGGATCCAACGCTAGTTGTCTCCAACTCTTTAATTAAATCCTCCACATTCTTCTTTCCTTGTTTCATGTTGTAAAATTTGGTAAGAAATTCATTCAGATATTCGTTGGGTACAAATCTTTCTCTTATAACCACCCTAAGAAACCCCCAGTAATCAGTAGCAATATCTCCATTTCGATTTCTATCTCGTTTCTCCTTCTCCCACCAAGAAGAAGAATAACCAACAAGTTTAGAAATGGAATGCTTGAACCTCTTTGCATTGGATAAATTATTAAGCTCAAACATCCTTTTCATTTGTATTTCCCATTGTAAGAATTCCTCAAGGTCACTACTTCCCTTGAAAGAAGAAAGTAAAGTCATGATGTTGTTAAGATCCCGTTCTTCTTCATCTCCCCACCTTTGACTAGTTTTTTCATTACCAATACTTCCATCATAACCATAATCATAATCATCATTCAAGTTTCTACCTTGATAATCCCCACCATGCCCTCCATCTCTCCCTCTAAAGACATCTTGTCTATTCCTCCTTAGTTGGACCCTAATTGGTTCATCATACTGCTTGTCATAGTCCAAATCATCATCAAAGTCACTTTGCGATTGTTTTGGCCTAAGAGGTTGTTGATTATTCTCAACTCTAGCGTGCCTAGCTTATGAAGGTGGACCTTGTCTCGTTACCTGATTGTTAGCAACTTGTGATTAATTGATTAGCCTTGCAATGTGTGGTGCAGTAGAACTAGTTTGTTGTGTTGCACTACTTCCCACACTTTGGTTAGAATTACGTGACAAGCCTTGCCATTTGATAATAAGGCTGTCATGAGACTTGACCATTTGTTTCATGTTATCAACTTTCATAATCAAAGCTTGTAATGGCTCTAAATGGTCTCATTTCAGACTCCCTCCCTTGTGGTTATAGTATCTCCAATATTTAAAGACATAATACCAACAAACAAAGAAAACAAGTTTAAAGCAAAAGGACCTCTCCAATTCACTCTCTTAGTGTATCCCTCAAAGATTGCACTCAACTTTTATCATTTGTGTATCACTCTTGTGCACTTGGCTCTTAGGCATACACTGTAAGAATCTCACCACTCAAGTTTTTTTTCGCTATTGGATGAATATTCAAAGTTGATATCAAACTCAATCAATACACTTTCAAGTGGTTCTTCCAACTTCGGGGCGAGAATGGGGTTTATATGACTCAACAAAGAAGCTAAAATAACTAACGTACAATGGAAATAAGAAATTAACAATGAAACCAAAGAGAAAAACACAAAATGAAAAATACGGATACGATAACTAGATTAATAAAGTAGGAATAATTACTAATGTTAACTAGATAAGAATAATTAAAGAAAACACAATAACTCAAAAATTAAACCAAAAAAATCATGTCCACGATTTATTTCATGGCTGGGGTGGTGCAATTCCGTGCCCACAATTAAATTTCGGGTCCACGGAGTTTTTTTTATTTTCTGAGGTTCAAGTCTATCCGAATCCACGAAAATTTTTTGGCTCCATGTATTTTGGGTGAAAATGGCGTGGGGTAGCCACTATTTAAGGTGGTATTTATTTTTTATCCACCAATTCTAATGTTGAGCAAAATAGTCACTACTCTACTAAAATTAATATGAAAAGATATTTTTACCCTTTCTTCCATTTCTTTTCTTCCCAAACCCTCGCTTCTCTCTCGATTTATCAAAATTACCGAGAGATAACAAACAGGAGATCTGCTCAACACCTTCTCTGCTAACCCTTCACAATCCATCGGTGATAGTCTTCTTGGAGATATTGGCACTCCAAGATACTTAAAAGGCAGCCTACCTTCTTTGTATCCTGAAATTTCACAAATATCTTCAATGCATTTCTTCTCCATGTTTGCACAGTACACATTTGACTTATCATTGTTCGTTGTCAGACCAGATGTCGTAGAGAATTATACCAATAGAGAAACTTATACCATTGGAATTTGGAGATACAAATTCAGATTGTGGAGTTAGATGTGTCAAGAATAATTGGTCTTGTACTTAGAATTCAAAGTTCAAAAATTAAGGACACTTGGTCCTGAACTTAGAGTTGGAAGTTCAAAAATTAAGGACACTTGGTCCTGAACTTAGAGTTGGAAGTTCAAAAATTAAGGACACTTGGTCCTTAACATAGAGTTACAAGCACAGAAATTAAGGACAAGTAGTCCTTAATTAGAGGTACAAGCACATAAATTAAGGACATGTAGTCCCGAACTTCGAGTTCCAAGTTCAAAAGTTAAGGACATGTAGTCTTGAACTTAGACTTACAAGCTCATAAATTAAGGACAGCTAGTCCTGAACTTGCAGTAACAAGCTCATAAGTTAAGGACACTTGGTCCTGAACTTTATGAGCAAAAGGGTATTTTTGTCCGGGCGGGTAAAGTTTATTAAAGCAGTGGCTAAAGACTAAAGACATTTTAAACAGTGACTTAAAAGTAAATACATGTCTTATTAGTGGCTAACTGTGCACTTCCCCCATTTTTTGTTCCACGAATCTGAGCTTTCAGCTTCTCATTCTTCTTCTTCACTTTTTGGCTCGAATTTCCAAATTGATCCAAATCACGTTCTAATGCCTTCAAACTTCATATTTCACTTGGGAATCATTTTAAGATCAAATCCCAATAGTTTTAAACATCAAATTCATGAAAAGCATAAACTCAAATGGATCAAATGGTACTTTTTCATGAACACACTTATGAACATAATAAACTTGAAAAACAAGAAACTTTCTAAACTCACATGTAGCCACTCAAATAACTACAAATCAACTTCATTTGATGTATTTTCACATAGAGAACAAACCCCAATAAATTTCAAATGTCAATATGCATCAAGATCCAAGAAATCAAAGATTCAACTCAAGACAGATCTCCAATTTATTGACATGGGTAGAGCTAGAGTTTAGGTACAAGTTCGGCCAAAATCACTATCTTTGGTTCAAACCTCATATTTTTCTTAAATAATTCATGAATCACCAACTAGAATCACGATCCATTAAACTACAAATCTCATCTCCGCCGTTCTTATTGATATGTTATTTGATCACGCTCAACTAGGTCTTATAAAAAAATTAAGCGGGTGTTGCAAATATAATCTGAGTATTTTGCCCAGAGTCGAATCCCAAAGAGAATTAACCTATCAATTATAGTTGTTAGACTCACTCGATTCGTCGTAATCAACTTCCCAAGGTTAATAATAACAATTTGTTGGTATTTATACTAACTAAAACTGAATGAAATTAAGTAGACTAAAAGATAACTAATATTGAGTTGTAAACAAATGCGAGAAAGATCTAAGGTTATGGTTTCCCCCGGTGATGAAATCCCATCTTGTACATTTCTTATTGTTTGGCCTAATTATCTCTATCAATCATGAGTACTTTTGCTACCGTAAATCTCTCCCGAGTAATTACGACAATTTATTAGACGCACTCTCCTAAGCTACGCTATCTTGCTTTTATTATAGTTCACTTTAGATTGCACCCAAGGTATCGTTATCCCTAATCCAACCTTTAAACCCTCGGTTATGGATCCCTCCTATACTTTGGGGGTGTCTTTGTTCAACAACTACCTAAATATGCACTCTCTCCCGAGCAGATACATACTAAATAGGCACAGCTAATTGAGGTCCCTTCAATCAACTACAATAAGAATTTAGTTGAAGAAATAGAGATTGAAACCAAGAACACTATATTAATATAACAAGATGTTCATCCTCAACGGGTTCCACCAAAACCTTAGACTAAATATATTAGCTACTCATAATTGTACCGAAAATAACAACAGAAGAATTCATCAACAATGACAAAATTACAAGGAAGGGAGCTTAGATTTGATGCCCAATTTCCCTCCTTGCCTCTTGCCTTTGCTTTTCTTGAACAAGACTCTAAGCCTGATTATCCTTTCTTTTGGGCGAGTTGAACCTTATATAGGTTAAGTGGAATTGTCCCAAGCTTCCAAGTTTACCCCTGAAAAATAACGTGTTCGACTGGACTAGCGCGCCCGCGCTAGTCATCGCGCTACTGGGCGCACCAATGGCTAAACATTTTTCCTGGGAATCGCTGGACTAGCGCGGTCGCGCTAAGACTGCGCTAGTGGACTTGTAATCTGTCCCAGCAATTTTCTTCCTTCTTTTCACACGTTAAATATTCCAAGGGGCCTTTCTTTTTCAATTTGGCTCCAAACACCATCCTAGGCCCTCATAAGCACATTTTGCTCCTGCGAAACATAAAATCAACAATTAGAGCCATTTTAACATCATTTCACATTCCTAAGACAGTGAAACATTATTAAGTTGGAGTACAAATAAACACTAAACTACGTGAATTTAGCCTATTATCAACACCTCACACTTAAATCATTGCTAGTCCTCGAGCAATCCACTATACTCTACAAAGGTCCTTTCAATAAGCATTTCCCTAATGTGTCACACCACGAACATATTACAGGATTTATACCTAGAAATGTAACATCCATGCCTCAAGGGTCGACTCTCACATGCCATGCAATATTCCTACTTCCTCAAAATACTCTACACAGAGGTCAAGACTCACCTTTTCGTCATGAATCAAGTGCCCTCACATCACACACACGAGAGTAGTTCCACAAGAATAACATTAAGAACATGTACGAACACAAATAGAAAGAATTCACTCACTCTCGGAAAGAACATTCATATTCCACAAAGATACAGCATAGGCTTGCCCGTAGTGTAATACTCTACTAATCGAGCCCATTCAGTCTAAGATCAATTAGGTCTTCATTTGGTTGTAATGTAGGCTAAGAGACGGGTAGGATATATTTAGATATAGTGAATAACCTCCCTAAGCACTTTTAATACAATTACTTTAGCTTTTCAGACCATTCTTATGCCCGGCCAGAATTTCCATCACACTTCTCTTTATATTTACCCCAAACTCCCTTAGGTGCACTTTTATCGAATCGCCACTTATAAAGGACTGCATTTATTCATTGTCCTTTCTCTCATTTTTTTCAAGTGGCGCTTATTCTTTCATTTTTTTTCACACTTTTGCACCTTTCCTTATATTTCTTTGATTTCACTCAAAAACCAAACCACCGCCCCACACTTTGACTTTTACATAATCTCTAACAATTCAAGTGCTCATGGGAGGTACAGGGTTCAAACAGACAGGCCATTCAAACAATTGGGTAAGATTTGTAATGTTGTTGCCAAAGAAACATGCTTATAAGCTCAAAGGGGTTAACTATGATAAATTACAATCAGGTGGATACACTTTTATATCTGGCTTAACAAAGAAATGCCTATATCACTTCTAAGACTGAACGAACTACTATTTCGCTTTGCAAAAACACAGGGCAAGTTCTAGGCATCGAATGTGGACATATAATACAATGCGACACCTCACACACATATAGCACATGACTCACTCCAGATTAGCTTATCAAGACACTCTCACCGAGCATTCAAGTCAGTTACAACATACAAATTTAAGGCATTACACAAGAGTCAACAAATGAGCTAAGCGTCACACTCTAGGGTCTTTTGTGTTCGGGTGTAACAACGCTAAGGGATGCTTCTCCTATTTCAGCTCCTTGCCCAAAACACCTAACAACTAAAAAAAACTAACTATGCCCGGTTCAAGCTAAATCCTTGGAAAAGAACTGCGGTCAAAAGAAAAACCAAGGGGGAGTTGTTACACTACCTAAAAAGAAAATAAAAAATCTTTTTGGTGTTTTATTTGGACTAGCTTCCCTCCAAAAAACTGTCTAAGAAGTCCGTCATCGGGAAGAGTCCACTCTATTTTCTATTTTTTTTTGTGCTCAACTTAGACCCTCAAGAACCCCATCGAAAGGGATCCGTCGTCGGGCCAAGACGACTTAATTAATTACACTCCTATTTACAATCACAAACACAGAAGCAAAATAAATCAAAAGAAAATAATGAAAACCACTAACAATTATGCTAACTCAGAAGAAAAATAAAGAAATAACTACCCATTTTTTATCTACATATATACATGTACAAGGGAATCCTTCCCCCACCCCACACTTAATATGAGGACATGTCCCCATGAAAATAAAAATAAATAGAGAGGTAAGGGAACTTCCCTGAAAGCTCAGTCCTGGTCGGAGACTATCCCTAGGTTCAGATGGCAAGCGGGACCCAGGGCTCGGAGCCAGCCCATGATTTTCTTTTCAGATTTTTTCTGTTGAGTAGCTACGGCATCAACTCGCATACCCAGGTCTGTGACCGAAGTGCGCAGTTCTACCATGTCCTGCTCCAGGTGGTCTAGCCTATAACTCCGACGGGCCCTCCACATTAGCAGCCTGCGCCTGAGTGGGTTGCTCCTCTTCCATATGTTCTTGCTCCTCCTCCACATTTTGTTGCGCCTCCACTTCATCTTCCTCATCCGACTCATTCTCCTCATCATCATCATCAACGGCCATTGTTGTTCGAACTCCTCCAAAATGCCCTCCATATGCTGATGCGTGACACGCCTGTAAAATAGAAAACTGTTCTATCTCGGGGACGCACCTCCGGATCATATTGTCAATACAAATTCTAAACAGGTGAGGTTCATCCCAGTAATAATTGCGGCAATCACGATAAAACTTTTTCTTTTGGACAGATGAGAGTTCATATGGCTCAATACCACTTGCCAGGTAATTTGCAATGTCTACATACCATGGTACCTCCTCCATGCTCGTGGCGAGTAGTTGCTCGTCTGGAAAGGTTTCCAGAATATCCTCTGGTTCCACTGTATTTCTAGCGCCTTCAAGTAGCAACAGATGGTCCGCGACTTGGTTCTCCGTGCCATTGCGGTCACAAATCTCTAGATCAAATTCTTGCAGTAGCAGCACTCAATGAATTAGGCGCGGCTTGGATTATTTCTTCTCAATAAAGTACTTGAGGGCAGCATGATCAGTGTAAACAATCACCTTCGAGCCGATCAGGTATGATCTGAACTTGTCAAAGGCGAACACTACTGCCATCATCTCTTTTTCGTTCATCATGTAGTTCAGCTGAGCTCCACTCAATGTCCTACTCGCGTAGTAGATCTGGTGCATTATCTTTTCCTTTCACTGTCCTAACACTGCTCCCACTGCATAGTCACTGGCATCACACGTGAGCTCGAATGGTTGGTCCCAGTCGGGAGCAACAATGATCGGGGACGTGACTAGCCTCTTATTCAACTCCTCAAAGGCCACCCTACAATCATTAGAAAACACAAAAAGGTTATCTTTTTTGAGCAACTTATATAGGAGGTTGGCTATTTTGGAGAAGTCTCTGATGAATCGCCGGTAGAACCCGGCATGCCCAAGGAAGCTCCTTATCGCTTTAAACGGTGTGGGAGGTGGAAGCTTTGCGATCACATATACTTTGGCACGATCCACCTCAATTACTTTTCTCGACACCAAGTGCCCCAAGACTATCCCCTCTTGTACCATGAAATGGCACTTCTACCAATTAAGCAAAAGGTTTGTCTCAATACCGCTTCGGCACTCGGTTCAGATTTGCTAGGCACTCATCGAATGAATTTCCACCACTGATAAATCATCCATGAACACCTCCATGATATCCTCGACCATGTCAGTGAATATGGACATCATGCACCTTTGAAATGTGGCGGGTGCATTGCATAAGCCAAAGGGCATCCTTCAGAAGGCAAAGATCCCATAGGGACAAGTGAATGAGGTTTTTTCTTTGTCTTCCGGGGCAATGGGAAATTTGGTTGTACCCCGAGTACCCGTCCAGAAAACAAAAGTGAGACCTCCTTACCAGTCTATCGAGCATTTGATCGATGAAGGGAAGTGGGAAGTGATCTTTACGGGTGGCAAGATTTAACTTTCTGTAGTCCATGCAAATTCTCCATCCAGTGATGGTCCTTGTGGATATCAACTCATTGTTGTCATTTTTTACAACCGTCATGCCACCCTTCTTAGGAACACATTGTACTGGGCTAACCCAGTTGCTGTCAGATATGGGGAAATGATTCCCGCATCTAACCACTTTATGATTTCCTTCTTCACCACTTCCTTCATGTTTGGGTTCAGCCGCCTCTGGTGTTCCCTGGAAGGTTTGTGCCCCTCTTCCAGCAGAATTTTGTGCATAAAGTATACCGGGATGATCCCCTTTATGTCTGCCATGGTCCAACCAATGGCAGTCTTACACTCTGTGAGTACCTCTAATAGCTTATTTTCCTGCACATCTAGCAAAATGGATGAGATAATAACAGGTAAAGTAGAATTAGGTCCAAGAAACGCGTACCTAAGATGGGCTGGCAGTGGCTTCAACTCCAGCTTGGCTGACTCTTCAACAAATGGCTTGGATGGTAGAGTCTCTCTCTTTTCTAAGTGTAAGGGATCAAACTCGGGTGCCCTCGGTCAAACACCTTTTCCTTCAAGCGCTAACACCCATTCTGCCAATTCTTCACCATTTACCTCACCCAAATTCATCAAACATGCATCAAGGGGGTCCTCAATATTTAAGGACTAATCATCTTCCTCCACTATCACATCCATAACATCAATAAGAGAACAATTGGCGAACTCACTTGGTCGCCTCATGGATTTCTGCACATTGAATGTGATTTCCTCGTCGTTCAAACTCATCTTGAGCTCCCCAATTTCACAATCAATGAGGGCTAGTCCTGTGGCCAAGAATTGCCTTCCCAAAATTATGGGAATCTCTTTATCCACTCTGCAGTCCATTATCACAAAATCCACAGGGAACAGAAACTTCCCTACCTGCACCAATACGTCATCCAGAATGCCTGACGATTTTTTACTGTCTTGTCTGCCAGTTGCAACAACATAGAGGTTGGTCTAGCTCTACCAATCCCCAACCTCTTGTGGATGGCCAGGGGCATAAGATTAATGCTGGCCCCTAAATCACAAAGTGCCTTTGCAAAGGCAAAATTTCCAATGGTGCAGGGAATGGTGAAACTCCCTAGAGCATACAGCTTTTCCGCAATTGGTCAGGTCACAACAGCACTGCAAGTCTGAGTAAGCGTCACTATGGCCATGTCTTGGAAGTCAAATTTTTGGGACATTAAGTCCTTCATCATTTTGGCACACCCAGGCATCTGCTTCAGAGCATTAATCAAAGGAATGTTTACCTGTATTTGTTTCAACATGTCCAAGAAATTTTTATACTGCTCATCCTTCTGATACTTAGCCAGCCTCTGTGGGGATGGTGCTGGAGGTCTCTTCTTCCCAGTGAGTTGGGATTTTTATTTGTCAGCCACCACCTGAATTACCGGTTCCTGGGCAGGCTCAGCTTCTTTCTCAGCCTCAAGTTTTGTGTTGGGTTCTCCTTGGGTAGGATGCACTGTCACCTTAGTCAGTTTTGTTGACTCATCAATTTCAATAGGCACCGGTACCAGTGTCTCAGCCTGTCTGCTTTCTCAAGCTCTTTCCTGCTCCAAGTCTAAGTCCCTGCCACTGCGTAGACTCACTGCCATTAGCTGCTTAGGACCATGATCCTTAGGATTTACGTAAGTGTCTGCAGGCAATGTCCCTTGAGGACAATTATTCAAAGACATCGAGATCTGGCCCATTTTCACTTTAATGTTTTTAATAGATTACTCATGTGCATCTACTCTCTCGCTTATTTTTGTAGTTGACCCAATAACCTGTTGCATCATTGCTTCAAGTCTGAAAACTCATCTTCATGTCTACCACCATGTTGTTGCTAAGAGGGGTGATAAGCCTGTTGTTGATTCTGATTATTGTACCCCTGTGGCCTTTGTAAGGCGCCACATTACCCTGAGGTCGCATGGCTCCCATTTTTCCACTATTGTGCGACTACTGAACTGGCCTGTATGGTTGATTTTGTTGGCCCCAATTCTGTCCACCCTGTCGCTGACCCCCATAATTCGACACATAGTTCATATTTTCAGGGTAGTGATGTTGATCACAATCAGTATTCCACTGATTACCAAGTGGCTGACTAATGCAAGATGTGCATAAGCCCCCATTAGTTGTATCCACAATATGTATATGCTGCTTTTGCCCTGACTCATCCACCTTTTTGGTTAGTATGATCATTTGTGTTATCAAGGTGGCCATATTCTCAGCAAGATTGTTGGATGGATTGAAGGGCACTGAGTGAACTACCGGAGTAATGGGTGCTTTCCTGGTTGTCCACCCCAAATTCTGCGCCATTTTATCAAGCAGGATCTGGCTTTCTCTCCATGTTTTGTTCAAGAATTCTCCACCAGCTGAAGCATCTACATTTTCCTTTACAGTATCCGCCAGACCCATATAGAAACGCTTCCCCAAAATTTGCTCTGGAATACCATGGTGTGGACAGATAACCAACGTTCCTTTAATCGTTCCCATGTTTCCTGCAATGTTTCAGTTGGCTTCTATCTGAAGCTCAAGATTTCATCAATTTGTTGAGTTGTCTTGTTGGGTGCATGGAATTTGTTCACGAACTGCTTAACTAGCTACTCCCATGGGGTAACGGAATTAATGGGGAGCGAGTTTAGCCAAGTCTGGGCTGCTCCTGTCACTGAGAATGGAAACAACAACAGTTTTATTGCTTCCTGAGTGACGTTTGGCTGCCTCTGAGTTTTGCAAATCGATAGGAAATTCTTCAAATGTTGTTGGGAATCCTCAATGTATGACCCCGGAAATAGTCCTTTGTTCTGCAGAAAGTGCAGCATATTATTTATAATCTGAAAGGACTCGGCCTGTATCTGAGGGACTACTATCACAGTGGCAAAATTCTCCGCCGTGGTTGTGCCCAGTCATATAAAGAAGCCTCTGGCACAAGAGGTGCCACTATCTGCACAATTGGGTCTACCACGTCGTCCCCATTGTTGTTCCTGTTGTTTAGATCTTCCATGTCGGGTTCAAGTTGTTCAATTGATGGTTGTTGTTTGCTTTTACGGTTGGCCCGGTTCAAGGCTTTGAAAACTTTCTCGGGGTTTGATAAGGCTTCAAATACTTCACCAGTTCTCTATGAGTTTCTAGGGATGCACTTGTACAACCAAGTTAGCAAACGTTAAAATTCCAATGTATAGATTGAAAGAGAAGAAAATTGACTACACTTAAGAATTTTTTTGTATTTCTTCCAACTCTAATTGATAACACCATTAATTCCCCGGCATTGGCGCCAAAATTTGATCACTCTCAACTAGGTCTTATAAAAAGACTAAGCGGGCGTTGCAAATATAATCTGAGTATTTTTCCCAGAGTCGAATCCCACAGGGAATTAACCTATCAATTATAATTGTTAGACTCACTCGATTCGTCGTAATCAACTTCCTAAAGGTTAAGAATAACAATTTGTTGGTATTTTAACTAACTAAAACTGAATGAAATTAAGTAGACTAAAAGATAACTAATACTGAGTTGTAAACAAATGCGAGAAAGATCTAAGTTTATGGTTTCCCCCGCTGATGAAATCTCATCTTGTATATTTTCTATTGTTTGGCCTAATTATCTCTATCAATCATGAGCACTTTGCTACCGTAAATCTCTCCCGAATAATTACGAAAATTTACTAGGCGCACTCTCCCGAGCTACGCTAGCTTGCTTTTATTATAGCTCACTTTAGATTGCACCCAAGGTATCGTTATCCCTAATACAACCTTTAAACCATCGGTTATGCATCCCTCCTATACTTTTGGAGTGGTGTTGTTTAATAACTACCTAAATATGCACTCTCTCCCGAGCAGATACATACTAAATAGGTACAGCTAATAGAGGGCCCTTCAATCAACTACAATAAGAACTTAGTTGAACAAATAGAGATTGTAACCAAGCAAACTATATTAATATAACAAGATGTTCATCCTCAACGGGTTCCACCAAAACCTTCGACTAAATAGATTAGCTACTCATAATTGTACTAAAAATAACAACAGAAGAATTCATCAACAATGACAAATACAAGGAAGAGAAATGTGATTTGATGCCCAATTACCCTCCTTGCCTCTTGCATTTGCTTTTCTTGAACAAGACTCTAAACCTGATTATCCTCTCTTTTGGGCGAGTTGAACCTTATATAGGTTAAGTGGAATTGTCCCAAGCTTCCAAGTTTACCCCTAAAAAATAACGTGTTCGACTGAACTAGCGCGCCCGCGCTAGTCATCGCGATATTGGGCGCGCTAATGGCTAAACATTTTGCCTGGGAATCGATGGACTAGCGCGGTCGCGCTAATGAGCGCGCTAAGACCGCGCTAGTGAACTTGTAATCTGTCCCAGCAATTTTCTTCCTTTTTTTCACACGTTAAATATTTCAAGGGGCCTTTATCCTTCAATTTGGCTCCAAACACCATCCTAGATCCTCATAAGCGCATTTTGCTCCTGCGAAACATAAAATCAACAATTAGAGCCATTTTAACATCATTTCACATTTCTAAAACAGTGAAGCATTATTAAGTTGGAGTACAAATATTCACTAAACTACGTGAATTTAGCCAGTTATCATTATTCCCAAAAGGAATAATGATGCAAAGTCTTACACCAGAAACATCTCTAAGTTTCAGTTGAACATTTTTCAAAAGAATTCTATCCTTGTTTTTTGCCTGCGCAATCGAGAGGAGTTTTTCATTTGGTGATTTTTTTCGTTCCAAAACCAAAATATTGGTACTAGGTCCAATTGAATTATCTTCTCTTAACACAACACTTCCTTTCAAAAACTGCAAATATGAATAAATTACTTTCAGTTAATACTTGTCCCAGGGATATGGTAAGGAGATTAGTGGATGATCTTACTGGGTCCTTTGGGCTCAAAACTAACTTCTCTTGCAGATACTAATCCTTTTTCTGGTTTTAAATTATTTAAAGTAACAGGAATATTGGGCCATTAGCTAGGAAAGCTGTGGAATCTTTACACAAATAGCCGGTCATATTCATTGTTTATTTTTTTAGTCATATACATATATAATACATTGGTTATACACATATAATACATATATTATGCATATATTATACCTTCACTGACTATTTTTAGTTTAAGTGGTTGGATGGACGATTATTCGGGTTAATTCTTCTCTGAAGCTCTTTTAGACCATAGTATTCTGGGGAAAAAGAAGAGGCCCAAAATAGACTAAGGATTAATACAGTAATACTAGGTAAACAGTATTACTATTTTTCGACCGAGCAGCATGCTAGAGAAAGCATGGTATATAATATTAGAGACAAATTTATGAACTTGTGCTCACATGAAAAATAATATTGCTTCATGCGGCGTGTAACAATTGATACTTATCCTTGCCAGAATTTTGTTCTCCCAAACTTCACGTAACTCGCTCATGATGGAAGGTGTGCTGATAACTGCAATGTTAATAAAGAAAGACCGACATGCGTATAAGCTAGCAAGTTTTAGAAAAATGAACACGTATAACACCTCAGGCAGATCCCACGTTAAGAAAAGTGGGAAAAATAAAGCGTTATATGAGATAGAGTACAATTTCACATAGTACAAGGACTTTTAGACAACATGGCATTGTCCAAGAAATTAATGTGTGAAACAATATATATGCTTGTTATAATTTGGGGTGTGTGATAATTATTTAACATAATTAACTAGGTACACAGCTGCATGGAAGGATATTTTTGATAATTATAGCTGCACAATTGGATGATTACACCAGTCACATCAGTTATGAATTTGGGTGTTTTCTTCCATAATATTCTTGGCAATATTTGATTATATTGTTGTGTATGCTGAGCTTATGCTATCTGGATATAGTGGTCCTTGCATTAAGCTGATGTTCCACTTATAGAACTCCAAATCTGAGGTCCCCCAAAAAATGAAAGCTTCATTAATTCATACATGCATAGAACCAAGACATTCCTTACTAAGTATCAATTAATCTGTTTATATACAAATCATTAAGATCAAGTATAATAGAAATAAACAACCTAACAAATCATTAAGATCAATTAATCTGTGGTACAAAGATTCTTGAGGTTGCCATCAAAGTGCTCATATATGGGAGGGAAAATGGTACAATAGTTCGTTTTCGGTCATAATCTAATTTATAATACAATCAAATTAATGTCTGCAAAGTAAAAGCCTAAAACCTATGTAATGACAACTGAAAATATTCCCCAAAGGTTCAATTACATAATTATAAAGTTCATTATTTTGTTTCGATAACAGTGGTGTTAGGCTAATTAACGCATACCTCAAATATTCTAGCTATCAGATATATACTTGCTTTTCTCGCTAGCATAAGTACCAGATAACTATTCACCCCCATTTAGTTAGATGGAAAGAATCATCAAAGCATTTTTTAAAAGTGATGTCTCGTGATTTTCACCTGCTAGCTAATTAAGTGCCAATTCTCTACAGTTGCACGCTACATATAGCATCCATATCCCTGCCCGTCTCATTATATTTGTTACTCTCTTTATTTCTTTTTACTTGTTGAGTATTTTAAAATTTTCCTTTTTACATGTCCCATTTTAGCAAATCAAGATATTGAACACTTTTTCCAACTTTACCCTTGTCATTGATCACGCTCAACTATGTCTTATAAACAGATTAAGCGGGCGTTGCAAATATAATCTGAGTATTTCACCCATAGTCGAATCCTACAGAGAATTAACCTATCAATTATAGTTATTAGACTCACTCGATTCTTCGTAATCAACTTTCCAAAGATTAAGAATAACACTTTGTTGGTATTTTTACTAAATGAAATTAAGTAGACTAAAAGATAACTAATACTGAGTTGTAAACAAATGCGAGAAGGATCTAAGGTTATGGTTTCCCCCGCTGATAAAATCTCATCTTGTATATTTCCTATTGTTTGGCATAATTATCTCTATCAATCATGAGCACTCTTGCTACCGTAAATCTCTCCCGAGTAATTACGATAATTTACTAGATGCACTCTCCCGAGCTACACTAGCTTGGTTTTATTACAGCTCACTTTAGATTGCACGCAAGGTATCGTTATCCCTAATCCAACCTTTAAACTCTCGGTTATGGATCCCTCCTATACTTTGGGATTGGTGTTGTTCAACAACTACCTAAATATGCACTCTCTCTCGAGCAGATACATACTAAATATGCACAGCTAATTGAGGGTCCTTCAATCAACTACAATAAGAACTTAGTTAAACAAATAGAGATTGAAACCAAGCAAACTATATTAATATAACAAGATGTTCATCCTCAACGGGTTCCACCAAAACCTTAAACTAAATAGATTAGCTACTCATAATTGTACTGAAAATAACAACAGAAGAATTCATCAACAATGACAAAAATACAAGGAAGAGAGATGAGATTTGATGCCCAATTGCCCTCCTTGCCTCATGCCTTTGCTTTTCTTGAACAAGACTCTAAACCTGATTAATTCTCTCTTTTGGACGAGTTGAACCTTATATAGGTTAAGTGGAATTGTCCCGAGCTTCCAAGTTTACCCCTGAAAAATAACGTGTTCGCCTGGACTAGCGCGCCCGTTATAATCATCGCACTTCTGGGTGCGCTAATGGCTAAACATTCTGCCTGGGATCGCTGGACTAGCGCGGTCGCGCTAATGGTCACGCTAAGAGCGCGCTAGTGGACTTATAATCTGTCCCAGCAATTTTTCTTCCTTCTTTTCACACGTTAAATACTCCAAGGGCCTTTCTCCTTCAATTTGGCTCCAAACACCATCCTAGGTCCTCATAAGCGCATTTAGCTCCTGCGAAACATAAAATCAATAATTAGAGCCATTTTAACATCATTTCACACTCGTAAGACAGTGAAGCATCATTAAGTTGGAGTACAAATATACACTAAACTACGTGAATTTAGCCTATTATCAACACCCCACACTTAAATCATTGCTAGTCCTCGAGCAATCCACTATACTCTACAAAGGTCCTTTCATCAATCATTTCCCTAATATGTCGCACCACGAACATATTGCAGTTATACCTAGCAATGTAACATCCATGCCTCAAGGGTCGACTCTCACGTTCCATGCAATATTCCTACTTTCTCAAAGTACTCTACACAGAGGTCAAAACTTACCTTTCCGTCATGAATCAAGTGCCCTCACATCACACACACGAGAGTAATTCAATAAGAATAAAATTAAGAACATGTAGGAACTCAAATAGATAGAATTCACTCACTCTAGGAAAGAACATTCATATGCCACAAAGATACACCATAGGCTTGCCCGTAGTGTAATACTCTACTAATCGAGCCCATTCAGTCTAAGATAAATTAGGTCTTCATTTGGTTTTGATGTAGGCTAAGGGACGGGTAGGATATATTTAGATATAGTGACTAACCTCCCTAAGCACTTTTAATACAATTACTTTAGCCTTCAGACCATTCTTATGCCCGGCCAGAATTTCCACCACACTTCTCTTTATATTTACCCCAAACTCCCTTAGGTGCAATTTTAGCGAATCACCACTTATTAAGGACTGCATTTATTCATTTTCCTTTCTCTCTCTTTTTTTTTAAGTGGCACTCATTCTTTCATTTTTCTTCACACTTTTGCACCTTTCCTTCTATTTCTGTGATTTCACTCAAAAACCAAACCACCACCCCACACTTTGAGTTTTACATAATCTCTAACAATTCAAGTGCTCATGGGAGGTACAGGGTTCAAACAGACAGGCCATTCAAATAATTGGGTAAGGTTTGTACTGTGGTTCCCAAAGAAACAGGCTTATAAGCTCAAAGGAGTTAACTATGGTAAATTACAATTAGGTGGATACACTTTTATGTCTGGCTTAACAAAGAAATGCATATATCACTTCTAAGACTAAACGAACTACTATTTTGCTTTGTAAACACACATGGCAAGTTCTAGGCATCGAATGTGAACATAGAATACAATGCGACACCTCACACACGTATGGCCTATGACTCACTCCATATTAGCTTATCAAGACACCCTCGCCGAGCATTCAAGTCAGTTACAACATACAAATTTATGGCATTACACAAGAGTCAACAAATGATCCTAAGGGTCACACTCTAGGGTCTTTTGTGTTCGGCTCTAACAACGCTAAGGGATACTTCTCTTATTTCAGCTCCTTGCCCAAAACACCTAACAACTAAAAATAATAAAAAAACTAATTATACCCGGTTCAAGCTAAATCCTTGGAAAAGAACCGCGGTCAAAAGAAAAACCAAGGGGGAGTTGCTACACTACTAAAAAGAAAATAAAAAATCTTTTTAGTGTTTTATTTGGACTAGCTTCCGTCAAGAAAACTGCCTAAGAAGTCCGTCATCAGGAAGAGTCCACTCTATTTTCTGGGTTTTTTTTTTGTGGTCGACTTAGATCCTCAAGAACCCCGTTGAAAGGGATCCGTCGTCGGGCCAAGATGACTTAATTAATTACACTACTATTTACAATCACAAACACAGAAGCAAAAACAACTCAAAAGAAAATAATGAAAACAACTAACAATTATGCTAACTTATAAGAAAAATAAAGAAAACAACTACCCATTTTTTTATCTACATATATACATGTACAAGGGAATCATTCCCCCACCCCACACTTAATATGAGGAAATGTCCCCATGGCAATCAAAATAAACAGAGAGGTAAGGAAACTTCCCTGAAAGCTCAGTCCTGGTCGGAGACTGTCCCTGGTCCAGATGGCAAGCGCGATTCAGGGCTTTGAGCCAGCCCATGATTTTCTTTTCAGATTTCTTCTGTTGGATAGCTACAACATCAACTCTCGCACCCAGGTCTATGACCGAAGTGCACAGTTCCACCATGTCCTGCTCCAGGTGGTCTAGCCTATAACTCCGACGGGCCCTAGATGGGCCCTCCACATCAGAAACCTGTGCCTGAGTGGGCAGCTCTTCCTCCATATGTTCTTGATCCTCCTCCACATTTTGTTGCACTTCCTCCTCAGTTTCCTCATCCTACTCAGTCTCTTCCTCATCATAATCAACGGCCACTGCTTCCTTTCCAATAGTGACCCTATCAGCTCTGAAGGCGTAGGCCGTTGGCACTCTTCCATCCACCGCCAAGTTTCCTGGAACTCCATATGCAAGGCACAATCTGGTGACCATAGATGGGAAGAATAAATCATACCTCTGAACCTTACAGCGGAAAATTATCTCCTCATGCATAAGCCTGGCCACGTCAAATTTGCAGCCCGTCATGAAGCACCAGATCAAACACCCGCGAAGAATGTTCACCTCCGAGGTGTTATAGGATGGGAGTAGGCGGTTGTCAATCAGGTAGAGCCAACATTTAGCCTCAAAGGTGAGGGCTGAAGAGTGAAACTTCTACCCGTACTTGTACCACTTTATATCGGCGTTCGGGACACAAGTGGTTGGGAGGAATATTTCCCACTGAGTATAGCGCCAGCCATATGCCTCATAGCTGTACTCGTACATATCCACGGGGCCTGGCAACCGGTAAAACATCCGAATGGCCTCCACAGAGGCGTTTACCTGCTTCTTCCTCACTGTGACCACATGATTGTTATGTTCCGGTAAGTTCACATAAAACTCCCTCACTATTATGGCATTAGCCTCATCATTATACATTCTTTGGCAGTTCAGGTATGGTTGCATTTTATATGGCCGGAGTGAGTCAATGTCTATGCCACGTTCAGGTTTGGCTGCATTTGATTCCTTTGTCGCAAACCTATCCTGAGCCTTAGTGGATAAAAATTTATTGTTGTTCAAGAGCCGAGTGTCAACGGACCTTCGTGGCCTTCCCGAGGAAGAACCTTCTTGTCTGCCTGAGGAGGAGCCGGTGGGTTGACGCTTTCGGGGAGCCATTGTACCTACAAAAAAAAAACACATCATGATTTCAGCACCAACGAGGTGTCCCAATGTGGTTACTCGGACTTCACCTTACAATTGGTTTCAATAACTGTCCTTCATTGAGGCATTTACACAAACACATGGTGGGCATTATTCACTTGAGCCCCCATTTAACAAGTTGAAGCCCCAACTTCCCCCATAATTTCCCAAACATCACCCCAATTAAATCAGGACATACCACACCCCCAAATACCATCACCTACCGGTACGAATCATACAATACCAAGTATTTCGACTAAATAAGAAGAAAAATCTACAACTTTTAACAAAGGAAAGAAAAGAAAAACTGCCAAATTAAAAACGAAAAAGAGAAAAAAAAACTAGAGAATAAGACATATACTTGTGGTGTGAAGGAGTGAGAAGTGTAGGGGAGGTCTGGTTGTTGGTGTGTATGAGTGCTTGAGCTTGAGAGGAGAGCAGGGTTCCTTTTCTTTTTTTCTTTGTTTAGGATAAGGAAGAAGAAGAGTTTGAGAAGAAGAAGAGTTTTAGGGGAGTGGGGTAGGGGGAGGGGGAGGGGGAGTGAGGAGTTTGGGTTATGTTTTGGGTAAAATAAAAAAAATAAAACTTAAAAAAAACTTACCTGGTCGCGGCGAGACTATCGCGGTCACTAGCACGCTCATAGCGCGACCGCGCTAGTGGCAGTTAAACGAGGCAGAACAAAAGTCCATTAGCGCGGCCACTAGCGCGCTTAGTAGCGCGACCGCGCTAGTGGCAAGAACTTGAGGCAAAAAAAAGTCCATTAGCGCGGCCACTAGCGCTCTCAGTAGTGCGACCGTACTAGTGGCGAGAACTTGAGGCAGAACAAAAGGCCATTAGCGCGATCACTAGCGCGGTCGCGCTAGTCCAGGCCTCACCACATTTCATTTTTTTGACTTTTTCCTTGGGCTGTCTCGAGTCCGCCCTTCGCCCGCGCACACCTGCATATGTTAGTACTTAGAACAATTCAACTATTCATCACCTACTCTATAAACACTACACATTGGGTTGCCTCCCAACCAGCGCCTTAGTTAATATCATGGCATGACAATTACAACAAGTCAATGAGTTGCCTCACATGAAGCGCCTGATATAACATGGCGGAACGACGCAGAATGAGCGCATTTACGACTCGCTCGATCTCAGAGGTTCATCAAGAAGCACCACAGACACTTCATTGTTCTCATCCATCCCCACATACGGTTTCAATCTCTGCCCATTAACTCTGAAGGTGTGGGCACCTTTTTCAGAAGAAATCTCTACAGCACCTGAGGGAAACACTTCGACCACACGAAATGGTCCAGACTATCGGGACTTGAGTTTACCCGGAAAAAGTCTCAATCTGGAGTTATAGAGCAGAACCATTTCTCCGGGTTCGAAGTTTCGATCCACAATGTTCTTATCGTGTAACCTCTTCATTATCTCTTTATACAGCTTCGTGCTTTCAAAGGAAAAATATCTGAATTCATCCAACTCATGCATTTCAGTGACTTAACTTGTGCCCGTAGCATCAAGATCCATGTTTAACTGTTTTAGTGACCACCACGCTCGATGTTCCAATTCTACTGGCAGGTGACAGGCCTTTCCGAACACCAACTTGTATGGCGACATACCAATTGGCATTTTGAATGCAGTTCTGTATGCCCATAGTGCGTCATCAAGCTTATTCTCCCAATCAGTTCTTGTGGCATTCACCGTTTTAGTCAGCACATTCTTGATTTCTCGATTTGTAACCTCAACCTGACCACTCGTCTGAGGGTGATAAGGGGTTGCCACCTTGTGGCACACATCGTACTTAGCTAACAACTTTTCAAAGGCACGGTTACAGAAGTGAGTGCCTCCGTCACTGATGATGGCCCTTGGAATCCCAAAACGGGTGAATATGTTTTTCTTCAAGAATCTCACTACCACCCTTGCGTCAATGGTGGGGAGTGTTGCAGCTTCCACCCATTTGGACACATAGTCTACAGCAACAAGTATGTGCTTATTGCTGTAAGAGCTAACGAAGGGACCCATAAAGTCAATCCCCCATACATCAAACACCTCGACCTCTTGGATCGGGTTCATGGGCATCTCGTGGCGACGGGATAAGTTCCCCGTCCGTTGACACTCATCGCAGCCCTTCACCCATTGGTGGGCATCTTTGAAGATAGTTGGCCAGTAGAATCTGGCCTCTAAAACTTTGATTGTTGTTCGAACTCCTCCAAACTGCCCTCCATATGCTGATGTGTGACACGCCTGCAAAACAGAAAATTGTTCTGTCTCGGGGACGCACCTCCGCATCATATTGTCAATACAAATTCTAAACAGGTGAGGTTGATCCCAGTAATAATTGCGTCAATCACGATAAAACTTTTTCTTTTGGATAGATGAGAGTTCATAGGGATCAATACCACGTGCCAGGTAATTTGCAATGTCTGCATACCATGGCACCTCCTCCATGCTTGTGGCGAGTAGCTGCTCATCTGGAAAGGTTTCCAGAATATCCTCTGCTTCCACTGCATTTTCAGCACCTTCAAGTCGCGACAACGAATTCTTGCAGTAGCAGCACCCAACGAATTAGGCACGGCTTGGATTCTTTCTTCCCAATCAAATACCTGAGGGCAGCATGATCAGTGTAAACAATCACCTTTGAGCCGATCACATATGATCTGAACTTGTCAAAGGAGAACACTACTGCCAACATCTCTTTTTCGGTCACCGTGTAGTTCAGTTGAGCTCCACTCAATGTCCTACTCACGTAGTAGATCGGGTGAATTATCTTTCCTTTTGCTAAGCTAACACCGCTCTCACTGCGTAGTCACTAGCATCATACATGAGCTCGAATGGTTGCTCCCAGTTGGGAGCAACAATGATCGGGGCCGTGACTAGCCTCTTTTTCAACTCCTCAAAAGCCACCCTGCAATCATTAGAAAACACAAAATGGTTATCTTTTTCGAGAAACTTACATAGGGGGTTGGCTATTTTGGAAAAGTCTCTGATGAATCGCCGGTAGAACCCGGCATGCCCAAGGAATCTCCTTATTGCTTTAACCGATGTGGGAGGTGGAAGCTTTGCAATCACATATACTTTGGCACGATCCACCTCAATTCCTTTTCTCGGCACCAAGTGCCCCAAGACTATCCCCTCTTGTACCATGAAATGGTATTTCTCCCAATTAAGCATAAGGTTTGTCTCAATACATTGCTTCAGCACTCGGGTCAGATTTGCTAGGCACTCATTGAATGAATTTCCCACCACTGAGAAATCATCCATGAATACCTCCATAATATCCTCGACCATGTCAGTGAATATGGCCATCATGCACCTTTGAAATGTGGCGGGTGCATTTCATAATCCAAAGGGCATCCTTCTGAATGCAAAGATCCCGTAGGGACAAGTGAATGAGGTCTTCTCTCTGTCTTCCGGGGCAATGAAACTTTAGTTGTATCCCGAGTACCCGTCGAGAAAACAAAAGTAAGACCTATCTGCCAGTCTGTCGAGCATTTGATCGATGAAGGGAAGTGGGAAGTGATCTTAACGGGTGGCAAGATTTAACTTTCTGTAGTCTATGCAAATTCTCCAGCCAGTGACGGTCCTTGTGGATATCAGCTCATTGTTGTCATTTTTTAGTACTGTCATTCCACCCTTTTAGGAACACATTGTACTAGGCTAACCCAGTTGCTGTCAGAGATGGGGAAAATGATTCCCGTATCTAACCACTTTATTATTTCCTTCTTCACCACTTCCTTCATGTTTGGGTGCAGCCACCTCTAGTGTTCCCTGGAAGGTTTGTGTCCCTCTTCCATCAGAATTTTGTGCATACAGTATATCGAGATGATCCCCTTTATGTCTGCCATGGTCTAACCAATGGCAGTCTTACACTCTGTGAGTATCTGTAATAACGGCTTTGCCTGCACATCTAGCAAACCGGATGAGATAATAACAGGTAAAGTAGAATTAGGTCCAAGAAACACATTCCTGAGATGGATTGGCAGTGGCTTCAACTCCAGCTTGGGTGGCTCTTCAACAGATGGCTTGGCTGGCGGAGTCTCTCTCTTTTCTAAGTGTAAGGGCTCAAACTCGAGTGCCCTCGGCCAAAAACCTTTTCCATCAAGCGCTAACACCCATTCTGACAATTCTTCACCATTTACCTTACCCAAATTCATCAAACATGCAGCAAGGGGGTCATCAATAGTTAAGGACTCATCATCTTCCTACACTATCACATCCACAGCATCAATAAGAGAAGAATTGGCAAACTCATTTGGTCGCCTCATGGATTTATGCACGTTGAATGTGATTTCCTCGTTGTTCAATCTCATCTTGAGCTCCCCAGTTTCACAAACAATGAGGGCTCGCCTAGTGGCCAAGAATGTCCTTCCCAAAATTATGGGAATCTCTTCATCCACTCTGCAGTCCAGTATCACAAAATCCACAGGGAACAGAAACTTCCCTACCTTCACCAATACGTCATCCAGAATGCCTGACGGTGTTTTTACCGTCCTGTCTGCCAGCTGCAACAACATAGAGGTTGGTCTGGCTCTACCAATCCCCAACCTCTTGTAGATGTCCAGGGGCATAATATTAATGTTGGCCCCTAATCACAAAGTGCCTTTGCACCCCTAAATTACAAAGTGCCTTTGCAAAGGCAAAATTTCCAATAGTGCAGGGAATGGTGAAACTCCCTGGATCATACAGCTTTTCCGCAATTGGTCGGGTCATAACAACACTGCAAGTCTGAGTAAGCGTCACTGTGGCCAAGTCTTGGAAGTCAAATTTTTGGGACATTAAGTCCTTCATCATTTTGGCATTCCCAGGCATCTCGTTCAGAGCATCAATCAAAGGAATGTTTACCTGTATTTGTTTCAACATGTCCAAGAACTTTTTATACTTCTCATCCTTCTGATACTTAGCCAGCCTCTGTGGGAATGGTGCTGGAGGTCTCTTCTTCCTAGTGCGTTGGGATTTTTCTTTGTCATCCACCACCTCAATTACCGGTTCTTGGGCTGGCTCAACTTCTTTCTTAGCCTCGAGCTGAGTGATGGGTTCTCCTTGTGCAGGCTGCATTGTCGTCTCAGTCAGTTTTGTTGACTCATCAATTTCAATAAGCACTGGTACCACTGCCTCAGCCTGTCCGCTTTCTTGAGCTCTATCCTGCTCCAAGTCTAAGTCTCTGCCATTGCGTAGACTCACTGCCATTAGCTGCTTAGGACCATGATCCTTAGGATTTACCCGAGTGTCTGGAGGCAATGTCCCCTGAGGGCGATTATTCAAAGACATCGAGATCTGACCCATTTGCACTTCAATGTTTTTAATAGCTGACTCATGTGCATCTACTCTCTCGCTTATTTTTGCAGTTGACCCAATAACCTGTTACATCATTGCTTCAAGTCTGGAAAACCCATCTTCCTGTCTACCACTGTGTTGTTGCTGAGGGGGTGATAAGCATGTTGCTGATGCTGATTCTGATTCTGATTATTGTACCCCTGTGGCCTTTGGTAAGGCGCCACATTACCCTGAGGTCGCATGGCTCCCATGTTTCCACTGTTGTGTTGCTGTTGAACTGACATGTATGGTTGATTTTGTTGGCCCCAATTCTGTCCATCCTGTCGCTGACCTCCATAATTCGACACATAGTTCATATTTTTAGGGTAGTGATGTTGATCACATTCAGCATTCCACTGATTACCAAGTGGCTGACTAATGCAAGATGTGCATAAGCCCCCATTGGTTGTATCCACAATATGTACCTACTATTTTTGCCCTGACTCCTCCACCTTTTTGGTTAGTATGCTCATCTGTGTTATCAAGGTGGCCATATTCTCAGCAAGATTGTTGGATGGATCGAAGGGCACTGAGTGAACTACCAGAGTAATGGGTGCATTCCTGGTTGTCCACCCCGAATTCTGCGCCATTTTATCAAGCAGGCTCTGGCTTTCTCTCCATGTTTTGCTCAAGAATGCTCCACCAGCTGAAGCATCTACATTTGCCTTTACAGTATCCGCCAGACCCATATAGAAACGCTTCCCCAACATCTTCTCTGGAATACCATGGTGTGGATAGATAACCAACATTCCTTTAAATCGTTCCAATGTTTCCTGCAAGGTTTCAGTTGGCTTCTGTCTGAAGCTCAAGATTTCATGAATTTGTTGAGATGTCTTGTTGGGCGGATGGAATTTGTTCACGAACTGCTTAACTAACTCCTCCCATGTGGTAATGGAATTAATGGGGAGCGAGTTTAGGTAAGTCTAGGCTGCTCCTGTCACCGAGAATGGAAACAAAAATAGTTTTATTGCTTCCTGAGTGACGTTTGGCTGCCTCTGAGTTTTGCAAAGTGACAGGAAATTCTTCAAATGCTGTTGGGGATCCTCAATGTATGACCCCGAAAATAATCCCTTATTCTGCAGCAAGTGCAGCATATTATTTGTAATATGAAAGGACTCGGCATGTATCTGAGGGACTACTATCGCAGTGGCCAAATTCTCCGACGTGGGTTGTACCCAGTCATATAAAGGAGCCTCTGGCACAAGAGGTGCCACTATTTGCGCAACTGGGTCTACCACGTCTTCCCCATTGTTGTTCCTGGTTTTTAGATTTTCCATGTCAAGTTCAAGTTGTTCAATTGATGGTTGTTGTTTGCTTTTCCGGTTGGCCCGGTTCAAGGCCTTGAAAACTTTCTCGGGGTCTGATAAGGCTTCAAATACTTCACCAGTTCTCAATGTGTTTCTAGGCATGCACATGTACAACCAAGTTAGCAAACGTTAAAATTTCAATGTATAGATGAAAATCGAAGAAAATTGCCTATACTGTAGAATTTTGTATTTCTTCAAACTGTAATTGATAACACCGTTAATTTGCTTGCAACGGCGCCAAAATTTGATCACTCTCAACTAGGTCTCATAAAAATACTAAGCGAGCGTTACAAACATAATCTGAGTATTTCGCCCAGAATCGAATCCCATAGGTAATTAACCTATCAATTATAGTTATTAGACTCACTCAATTCTTTGTAATCAATTTCCCAAAGATTAATAATAACACTTTGTTGGTCTTTTTACTAAATAAAACTGAATGAAATTAAGTAGACTAAAAGATAACTAATACTGAGTTGTAAGCTAATGCGAGAAAGATCTAAGGTTATGGTTTCCCCCGCTGATGAAATCTCATCTTGTATATTTTCTATTGTTTGGCCTAATAATCTCTATCAATCATGAGCACTCTTGGTATCGTAAATCTCTCCCGAGTAGTTACGCTAATTTACTAGACGCACTCTCCCGAGCTACACTAGCTTGCTTTTATTACAGATCACTTTAGATTGCACCAAGGTATCGTTATCCCTAGTCCAACCTTTCAACCCTCGGTTATGGATCCCTCGTATACTTTGGGAGTGGTGTTGTTCAACAACTACCTAAATATTCACTCTCTCCCAAGTAAATACATACAAAATAGGCACAGCTAATTAAGGGCCCTTCAATCAACTACAATAAGAACTTAGTTGAACAAATAGAGATTGAAACCAAGCAAACTATATTAATATAAGAAGATGTTCATCTTCAACGAGGTTCCGCCAAAACCTTAGACTAAATAGATTAGCTACTCATAATTGTACTAAAAATAACAACAGAAGAATTCATCAACAATGACAAAAATATAAGGAAGAGAGATGAGACTTGATGCCCAATTGCCCTCCTTGCCTTTGCTTTTCTTGAACAAGACTCTAAACCTGATTAATTCTCTCTTTTGGGCGAGTTTAACCTTACATAGGTTAAGTGGAATTTTCCCGAGCTTCAAAGTTTACCCCTAAAAAATAACGTGTTTGCCAGGACTAGCGTGCCCGCGCTAGTCATCGCGCTAATGGATAAACATTCTGCCTGGAATCGCTGGACTAGTGTGGTCGCGCTAATGGGCGCGCTACGACCGCGCTAGTGGACATATAATCTTTCCCAGCAATTTTTCTTCCTTCTTTTCACACGTTAAATACTCCAAGGGTCTTTCTCCTTCATTTTGGCTCCAAACACCATCCTAGGTCCGCATAAGCGCATTTACCTCCTGTGAAACATAAAATCAACAATTAGAGCCATTTTAACACCATTTCACACTCCTAAGACAGCTAAGCATCATTAAGTTGGAGTACAAATATACACTAAACTATGTGAATTTAGCGTATTATCAGTCATTAAAAAGAGGTTTGAGATTTAAAAGTTATAGTATTAATAGAGATTTATTACAATTTTATCCTTCCTTAATCTTCTATTAAATAGAAAAAATTAGAAGTTGATCAACTTAAACGCAGCATTGAAAAGCCTGGGGCAGCTATAGGAAAATCTATGAAAAGTACTGAACAGCCATGCAATAACCCCACTGGCAAGGTAAGCTATCGAGACACCCTATCACCACCTTCTTCTCCCCCAATCAACCCCAACCTTAAGTCTTATTTTCTGAAAAAAAAAATAGCATTAGATAATGAAAATAGTAATCCATCCCAACACCCTTTTTTTATACCTATCTCCTCAAATGATAAACTTAGACTCTATCGTCCTTGGCACCAAGCCATAATCATCAAACTTCGAGGGAAAAAAATACCATACACAAACCTCAAAAATAAATTGAGCTCTCTTTGGAAACTAAATGAAACTCTCCAACTAATCGATTTAGGATATGACTATTATTTCATCAAATTCCAACACATTGAAAATTTCAATATAATACTTCAAAATGGATCTTGGTTCATAGGATCCCAATACCTCACTATCCGGCAATGGGAACCAAAATTCAACCCAGCTCTAAACCACACAAATTACACCACCGTGTGGATTTGACTACAAAAATTACCTACTGAGTACTATGATATACTAATCCTTTGAAAATTTGCGAAATTCATTGGCACACTCATAAAAACTGACACATGCACAGTCCACATATCTAGAGGTCGATATGCTAGGCTTTGTATTCTATCTCCATTAGGAAAAATCCTACCCTCAGAAATCCTCCTTGCCACACATACTCATCAATGTTTTTATGAAGACTCATTACTCATGTGCAGAAAATGTGGATTCTTAGCACATAATCTCCGCTATTGTCCAAACTTTTCAACTCCTTCTACTTCGAATCAACCACAGGACAACCCTCCCACATCATCTTGTGATGAAGACCAACACAACCAATAGAAAACTGTCTCCTATCCAAAAAGCAGAAATTTATAAAAAATAAAACAGAAAATTCCCCTCAAACCACCCCTAAAAATCAAAACCACCCTCAATTTCCCAATACCACTCCCCCGAAATCCAATATCCCACCTGGCCCCCACAATTCACAAATCCAACCAATAATATTCCACTCCACAACCAATTCATATTTCCAAAACAAAACCCTACACCGGACTCACCCCATGATGCCAAAAATCACACACGCAAACCATATACCACCTACAACCCACTCAATTAACCCTACCCCAACCCACTTCACACCACCATCATCACCTTTCCAAATACCAACACCCACGCCCACTGTAGACCTAGGCAAAAATCTACAACATAATAGATCACCCCCCTACACCCCCTAACTAGGAAAGCCTTGTCTAAACAGCTACCTACAAATTAAAATACCAACAAGAAACCACCTAAGCTACCCAACCATCATAACATTACCACATATGATTCCCCTACTACTAATAATACACAAGAAAACACCCTAGTAAATGACAAAACCCCTCTACCCACAATACCAACAATCCAAACAAACCAAAACCCTCCCACAACTCATAAATCAATGACCCCTCACTCCATATATCAACACTGCCCTATACACTACCCTTCATCATCAACAGCAATCCAAAATGAGTGCTTATTAGATACTAGCTGCAAAAATATTGCACCTCCACCTCAACATGCCATATCAGTGTCAAAGGATAACCAATTCCCCATAACTAATGGCAATAGCTTACTGCACCAACCAAACACTGATGAAACTTCCTCTTTCACCCCAAATCTCTTCAAATAACGCTTCTTTCGCTACAACCTTTCCAGTAACACTTCAACCTACTAAACCTTCCATTAACATCAACAATGTTTCATCCTCAAAACTACAGGAACCCCCACCATCACAGGCATAGACTCTTCATCAACAACGTCCATATCAACCACCATCACCACCTTCCACCCCCACACATAATTATCTTATAACGACCCTGTCCGTCGTTACGTAGAACTTGCATTTTTATTGTTGTCATTGACTTGTAATGGATTGGTTATTCTATTATTGATGTGTTAGATTCGATAGGCTTGAAATCGGAATGGTTAAATGAGAATTCAGTAACTTAGTCTGTAAGGATAGCCTTATAATGGGAAAAGTCAATTGAGAGTTGACTTATTGGGAAATGACCTCGGAATGTGGATTTTATGGCTCGGATAGCTTCGTTAGGTTATTTGGGACTTAGGAGTGTGTTCGTAATATTTTTGTGATGTCCGGTGTAGAATTCTTCTTGAATTGGCGAAAGTTAGTTTTTGGCGATTTTCGGGTGGCAGTGGAAAATAGGCTATCGGGGTCGAGATGGAATTTTGAAAGTTGGAACAGGTTCGTAATGTCATCGTGGATATGTCTACAAAACTTCAGGTCAATCGGAGTTGTTGTGGGTAGTTTCGACATCGTTGGTGGAATTTAGAAAATTCAAAGTTCATAGGCTTGAATTCGATGTGTTTTTGGGGTTTTGATGTTGTGTTTGATGTTTCGAAGGCTCGATTAAGTTTGGATGATCATATATGATGCGTTGGTATGTTTGGTTGGGGTCACGAGGAGCTCGGGATGGTTTCGGGTTGTTAACGGGGAGTTTGGAATGGTTTTGTCACTGCTGATGTTTCTGTTGCTGGTGTTTTCGCACCTGCGGATGGGGAGCCGCAAGTGCGGCTCCGCACGAGCGGATGTGGCACCGCAGGTGGGGATGTTTGGCTGAGTGAGAGGATTTCGCTGGTGCGGGAGGTCGATCGCAGGTGCGGGATTTGAGGTCCTTGGGGTTTTCCGCAGGTGCACACCTGGGATCCGCAGGTGCGAGTAAATGGTTGCAGGTGAGGAATTACTGGACAGAAAAGTATAAAAGCGTGCCTTCGCGAATTCTAGCCGTCTTTTTTAATATTTCATCCGGGTTTGAAGCTTATCGAAGGGTTTTGAAGAGGGGATTCGATAGTTCTTTATTGAGGTAAGGTTTTTGGATTCTAAACTCGTTTATATGTGATTAAAGGTCGGATGGTGGAAAATTAGGGAAAAATCAGTGCAATTTGGGTAATTAGAGCTTGGGATTAAGAGTCTTTAAAATGGGGATTTGAGGGGTCATTTGGACTCCGAATTTAGTGTTCTTTATATGTATGGACTCATGAGATGATGGAGAATAATTTTGTATAAAAATTTCTGAGTTTGGGACGTGGGCTCGGGGGTCGGGTTTGACCAATTTCGGGATTTGTGAGTATTTTTTATAAATTTTGATTGGGATTAGTTCCTTAGCATACTATAATGATATACATCTGATTGTTGGTATTTGGAGCACTCAGAGGCTGAAATTAGAGGCAAGGGCACTGCGGAGTAGTGTATTAGCCGGTTTTGAGGTAAGTAACACTTCCAAACTTGGAACTGAGGGTTCGAAACCCCAAACTATTTGATATTCGATGTTAATTAAGGTGACGCACTTGCCAAGTAACGGGCATGCGGGCGTACACCGAATGTTTGTAGCCTGGCTCACCCTATGGCATTGTCTAATAGTTATTTCAGGTTGATATTTATACTATGAAGGTGGCATTTGCCTTGAACGCAATAGAATTCATGTTAAGTATAATTATTAAGGCTTCACGCCGATATGTTCAGACCGGAACGGTCGATTATTGTTGTCTCTATTTATGATTATTGTTTTTATGTACTCAGTCCTGTCATAGTATATGTTTCATGCCTCATTCTCGTAAGCTGCTAGTTTATTCTATATTATCATTTGTTTGGGAAGATTTTCATATGTTAGAGCATTGTGAGTGAGACTAGAAGGTGTTGACTGAGTGAGGCTTGGAGCCTGGTTTTGAGACAGTTATGAGGTCGGACTGCACAACGCAGCGACCCTGGAATCATGCCTTCGTTGGCTTGATATAGCGCTTAGGCTGAAAGGAGCCCCTCCGGAATCTTTACACCCCCAGTGAGCGCACAGATATTGAGGGATGGATCTTCCTTGGACATGGATCTTGCCTAAGTATTATGTTCCGGAGATGGATCTTCTTTGTGGGTCTTATGTTCCGGAGATAGATCTTCTCCGTAGGGGCTGGATCGGCCTTTTTCCTCAGTACTAGGTGACTATGTCACTTGTGTTTATGTAATATCCGGGATTGACGGCCGGAAGGCCGTATTCTAGTACTGAGTGGACCACCTTATGAGAGTTGGATTACTTAGTGCTCATCATTCTTGATTCTATATGACCTCATGCTAGTATGTAGGGCTACAGTCACAAACGGATGCATCTTGTGTATTTTCTGATATATATTACTGTCATGTCCAAGTTATATACTGTTTTTGAATTATCGGAGGTTTAGTCCGTCACTACCTCTCAACCCGTAGTTTGGTTTCGTTACTACTGAGTTGGTGTACTCACGTTACTCCCTGCACCTTGTGTGCAGATCCAGGTACAGCAGGATTCAGCTCTTGTCAGTGAGTAGCAGCAGTTTTTATCAGAATTGACAAGGTAGTAGTTGGCGACCGTGATCTCGTCTTCTCTTCCTTTTCTACCGTCGTATTTATTTTCAGACTATGTTGGTCATTTCTTTTTGGTTGTATTAAGTATTAGCAGCTCATGACTGTGTGACACTGGATCCGGGGTTTGTAGGATTTGGGTTTTAAATTTCATAAACTGGTTTCCAAATTCTGATATATTATTATTTTTATCCACAGACTTGTTAAGCAGGATCTTTTTATTGGAAATTGTATTTAGTTAGATAAAATGGGTGGCTTGCCTGGTTCCACGACAGGCGCCATCACGACTCGGGAAATGGGTCGTGACAATCCCACATCACCACCCACATGCACACAACAGGATGGTATTACAACCACACCACCCAGCCATGTAACAAGTCTCTCCCATGCATCAAATACCTCAGATAGATCTCCAACTACTACTAAATCATGCTTCACTCCTATTAGAAACATCCGAAGAAATGGCATTCTCACTCCAAGAGGGAATCCCAAATCAAGCACAACTGTTGATACCCAATTTTTCTCAAAATATTTTTAAAATTGCATATGTACCTTCAAAATCATGCATTAACAACGATTGGTGTTTTTCCATAGTTCTCCTATATTTTGTCTAATTTATCTAGCATTTTATTTCCAATAAATAATTACAAAATCGCATCACAAATTATTTCAAAGGCATTTCTTGATTTAATTCATTTTTTATGGTCCTAATAAGATCAAATTATTTCATAATTAGCCAAATTGGCATTTTTGGCGATAATTGCAATAGCTTTGCAATTATAGCCTAAGCATGTAATTTTATACTATTTTTTACCAGAAATTAGCCTCTTATATTCTTAAATATAAAATAATCATTTTTAAGTTATTTCCATGCATATGATTCATTTTTATAATTAGTAATTACCTTATAAAACTATTTTAATTAACCTATCTGGGTATTTAACAAATATCCCATGCCTATTTAATTTTAGCCTAAATTGATTAATCAAGCCCAAATACCCCAAGCCCAAATTCGTTAATCCCCCGACCCAACGTCTTGTTTAATCTGGACCGTTGATCAATTTTTGATCAACAGACCAGATCCCCCCTTTCCATAATTAACCTAATAGTCTACCCCCCCCCCCCCCCGAAACCCTCATTCTCTCATTTCTCCTCTCACACTCCGCCGTCATCTCCTCTCTTCTTCTCTCAAACACTCTCTTCCCTAACCCTAATTCCCCCTCGTCGGTGCTCTCATGTCGTCGACTATGGGGGCTTACCACCATCCTCTATCCTTAATGGCTTTTTTTGTAATTATTTACCACCATCCTCTATCCTTAGATCTATAACAGATCTGGGGTCTTTCTGAGCTATTTTTGTTTGTTTCATGAAAAACCTTTCGATTTCTCAAAGCGTCACTATTTTCTGATTCTTGCTTCTTCCGCTTATATTATGTTTATTCTGTTAATTCCTCTAATCAATTCTATCTTCTCTAGTTGAATCCCTGATTCTATGTGATTCTTACTTTTACTATGTTTCTGATTTTACTTCTTCTTGCCTATTATGTGTTTATTCCGTTTGTTCATAGAAATTTTGTGTTAATTCTTCCCTTAATCAGTATTTTTCCAATACCAGAGAGACACTTCACAGAGTGTGATACTAATGGTTAGGGGGATGGTAGTAACCCAACTGCAAGCACATGAACTCGCTATACCAATAGTTCTCTGCCCGCAACCCCAGCTCCTACTTCGAATGATAGAACGATTCGAAAGGGGCATACGTACGGCTTTGACTAAACGACTAACTAAGGCTAACGGAATAACAGAATCGGAAGCAGACGTAATCGAAAGAAAGCTTGGGCCGAATGGAAGGGGCTTGCAACGATGGAAGGCTTACGGGATAGGGGCATACTCATATAAAAAATTTCCTAACTAAACCAATTGGGGTGATAGACCCGCGAAGCAAAAGCATTTTTCCTAGCATTGAACCTTACTTCAAAGACTGGAAANGTTTCAATACCTAATTTTCTGTGATTAACACCTTTTACTGATTTCCTGTGCTTATATCTTTTACTGATTTTCGGCCACTAAGTTATTTTCTTGCCTTATTTTATGGTTGACTATATTGTTGATTGATTCTTATGATATTTCCTTAACTAGAACGTTATGTACCTAGTCCTAATTACCTGTTCTGTACTTGCACTGTTTGGATTGTTTCCTTATCTGTTATGCTCCAGTAACACATTGAATTCTTTCCTTATTTGTTACATGTTCTTACCGTTTGAAGTTGACTCCCTTAATCAAGGGAGTACTTGCACTGATTTTACTCTAATTGGTTCTGAGTTCCATAATTTACTGCATAATTATGATTCTTACCTTATTCTACCTAGTTTCAAACTACTATATATATACACACACTCACTCGAAGAGAATACACTCAACACACACGAACACACTTCAAACTCTATCTCTCACACTCAAAGCTTTCTACTCTCTTTCTGTGTCACTTACTATTATTCTAAGTTAGCCGGCTGTAAGCCAAGGCTAACTATTATGCTCTCTTGTCCCTTCACTTTTGTGGTTATTGTCTCTTTACTAGTATGTTCTGATTTTCAATTCAAGTCTCAAAATCAATATGTTTCTTTTACTGCTTCAGTTTATCATGTTCCTAATTTGTTTCTATCTATTGTTTTGTTGTTCAACATGTAATTGACCTCTTTGCATCATTGCTTAATCTAGTATGATAGTTATGTCTTACCTCTTTAGGGTTAGCATGTTCTTATAAACCTGTAATCTGTCTCAATGTAACTCTACTCTGTTTTGATGCTTGTGTACTGGTTGCCTAGTTCTGGTATGCATTTATTGATTTTTTACCCTAAGTTGTCTTGATTCTATGCTCAATCATGTTTAGTATGAAATCCTATACGATACTATCTCCCAACCCCATGAATCCCCTAGAGCACTTCTGATTCTGTGACTTTGTTTTAATTAGCTCTCCTAAATCTATGTCTTACTATTTGCACTAATTGCCAAGGACCCCTGTCTATTATGTGTTCACCATACCTGCTATACTTGTCCCCAATCCCCAGTTATCCCTGTGTGAAGGCTTGTTCTCTGAGTATTGTTGAACTTGTTTGACTGACTTACTATTTGTTTAAATTACACAGCTGTTTTCAAAAGCTGTTTTACTAAACAATTCTCCTATTTTATAAAACTACTTCAATTGGGTCTCTTTTTCAAATACTGCTTTCCTGTTAAACCTTTTCAAAATTGTGTCAAGCACTCTCACTCTACTTTTAGGTCCTTAAGTTATGCCCCTCCAGTGTATGACTGCCTTGGGATTCCTGTGAGATCCCTCTAAACTCTGATGCACTGCGGTTGGCACTTTCACACTGCACTTACTCAATTATGGTTGTGAAATCTGGATGTGAGCACTGCCCGGGATCCCTTGAGGTCCTTAGGGAGCTCTGACACACCCCGGATATGAGAAAGGCTATGAAACATTTGGGCGTTTGAGGTTCTGAGAATCTGGGCCTGTTTTCAGGCTCCCCATAGTGTAACTTCTTATTTTTCTTTATCTATTTATGTAATTAATTCACATTGGTTTGTAATGATTGTTGTAGATGAATATTGGGGATTGATAGTGAAAAGGGGAGGGTATCCATGTCTGTTGTCGATATCAATGGGGTAGAAACCATGCCTTAGGCTTACATTTCTATGTGCGCATTAGAATCCATGTTTAGGATCAATACATTCTAAGTATGTCATGCATTAGATATCATGTTCTTAGGTATACTGTTTCAGCATCTCATCTGACATTATTTTCATCACTTAGAAATTCTGCTTCTAGGTTAAATAACAATAGTAACATGAAAATTGTTGCTATTGCATATTCTGAAATCATGCTGTAACTTTCTGTGCATCTATAAATCATGTTGTTTTAGGAATTTTGCATATAAATCATTCTGCATCTTATAATGTTCATACTAGATACCATGTTTTAGGATCTCACTAAGTCACACCTCGCTAAACTACTTATGCATTAAAAAAGGAACATAAGATAGTCTCACATATGATTATCATGTGTTAGTAAAACTGGTAATAACCCCTGTGTCTTTGCAACACTTAGAACATCATGCTTTAGGTAAAACAACTTCTATACTATTTTAATAATTCTGGTAACTATTGTGCATCCCCCCCNTATAAAACTAGAAAATCGTTGCTTTTGTGTTTACTACTTGATGGTTAACAGGCTTAAAATCTGTAGGCAAACTGATTAGTGCCCCTGCTTCTGGGTTTATAAAATTGAAACTTCATATTTTCTGTGTTTTGATATTCACTTAGACATCATGTTTTAGGATCATGTTTAATAATACTTCCCTTGTTTGTGTTTTGAGTCGTGCTGATTACATGCATTATCTGTGGAGGTAAATCTGAGCCACTTAATTGCTCTTTCCTGCCCTTATCTGCTAAAGTCCTATTTGTTCTTATCTGTCTCCTAGTATTTTCTCCTTTTAAACCTTAGGGGTCTGTCTAGAACTGCCTATAGGTAGAGGTCCTAATCTCCTACGGGACCATTAAGAAGGGATGGATAACAGCACGCATAGAGGTCGTTAAATAAACTCGCTTAATAACCACTAAGGGGTGGGAAAGGGTAGACATGGATATGATGACATGTGCGCTAATGCAACGTGTATCCCCTCATTGAGGAGTGATTATCGGTCATTGCATGGATATGATCCTATAGGATAAACAACCTAGGAACCCCTATCTTTAGCACATATGTGTGCTAGACTGCGAATCTTCTCAAAAACCTTTATTTTTTTACCTATGTGCTTTTATTGCTTATGTGCTACCTGTTTAAAATTCACAAAGTTTGTTTGGCCGGGAACCACTATGGACTTTGAGGGGTGACTAACACATTCCCCTTGAAGTAATTTCAAGCCCTTACCCTATCTCTGGTTATCCAATCTGTGTTTGTAAATGACCATTAGTAGGTGCCCTAACGCACCCTAATTCGTTAGGTGGCGACTCTTCAATTCCTTACCCCTTTCCCAAAAGGAAACGAGTTGTCCCAATAATGTCGAATACCCTGACCGATCTGAAAGGAAAGGGAGAAGAGAGGGGCGCGACAGCATGGCGACTCTGTTAGGGATATATCTAGGCTTTTACCATTTCAAACTGCTTTGTGAACTTGTCTTTACTTTGTTAATACTTGCGACCTTTCCCTTTCCCCCTTTATGTGCAATTAATTGTTTATCTCTTTCGAGTATTTATTCTTTTCAAAATCAAAACTGACATGTTTCTTTTTGTTTTCCTTTGTAACTGCTTTTCAATCATAACTGTTGTATTTACCGCTTTCATAACGTGCAAATACATAAGAACATGCTTTTGTTGCTCATTTATTGTTGCATAATCATGCTCAACATCATATTCCACTCGTGCCTATATAAATCCTATAGCAACGCTTGATGAGTGGTTGCGCTCTTCCATTTCATATCGCCCCTAAATTTGGAAAGGCTTATTTGCGGTAAAACTAGTCGTTCAGCGGTGCAGTCGACGGTTCCGTGCCTTTCCCTCTCAAGTTGTCCGCTTGAGAGTACCAGTCTAAAACCCCATAGAAACCTTACTCTGTTATATTGTACATACATCATGGTCAAACCTAGCCGGGTTAACGTTTCGTCCGCACTATAACCCTTTAGGACAGCCTTATCCAAAAGTCCACCCAGTTTTTCATAATCCCAATGGACGCAATCACATTTTGTACATTTATTTGGAGAACTAAATGTCTGTATGCTAACCATAAGCGTATAAATAGTCATGTCTGGCAGGGGTAAGGGTCTAACCTTATCTATGTTGCAGAAAATGAGGCACGAAATCCCCAGGTTCGGCATGGTCCAAAAAATACCACCACTATTGCTAGATTGGTGGGAAGACCTTTCGCCAAGTGAAAAAGACCATGTGAAGAGGGTCCTCAAAAACTTGCCCTCTTTACTGGATATCCAACCAAACCTGTCGTTGGGCATGCACGGCCTGGGGAATTCGATCGACAGAGCCAAGAAGATCGAGCCGGGGGAAGGTCCTTCTGGGACCAAGTAGTCTAGGTTTCCTTTTCATTGCTTTTATTAATGTAATAAGGCCGAGTGCCGTTAGTGACTTTATTTCCTGCTTATTATTTTAGTGTCATTTTGGATTTGTCTATTTTACATTAATGAAATGAGGCATTTTGGCATCTAAGTTATCCGAATCAACTTGTCTCTAGGCCTACCTCGGGCACAACGAGGCTCCCAAGTTAGGACACGATTTTATTCTTGCACTATGTGTTTAAATACTACAATATTTTCTCATGATTCTCACTGACTTGGCTACCTTTTATTTTTGTTTTTGTTTCTTTCTTTTGATTATTGCCCTCCCCAAAGGTTGGTTCGTGCATTCTGGCATCATCATCATATCACATAAGATCCAGGGCTCGACGAGTCCCGGGGTAGCCAGGCTAAACAAGCATTGTTTATTTTATTTTTGCTAATGATTTCCTTTTCGCCTTTTCCATTTTTGCATTTTCCAATAAAATCTCCAATGTTCCAAAACATTCAAAACCCGCTTTTACATTTCAACGAATCTGTATTTATTATTATCATTTCTCTCATTATTTTATCTATACAGCATCACTATTTCTTGTCTTGATGAACCAATGACTGTGACATGAAATAAGATAACGCAACAAAAGGATAGTGATTCAGAAGAAGAGGATGTCATACCCGATGAAATTGTCAGAGAAGTTGAGGATTTTGAAAACAAGCCTAAGTCCAATCTAGATGAAACCAAGATAATCAACCTGGAGATTCAGAAACTGTCAAAGAAACTCGTATCAGCATTCATTTATCGCCATCAGAGAAAGTGGAATACACACAATTCTTGAAAGAATATGAAGACATATTTGCATGGTCGTACGATGACATGACTGGTCTAAGTACGTCCATTGTGGATCATAAGTTGTCGACCAATCCAATGTGCCCGCTGGTAAAGCAAAAGCTCAGAAAGTTCAAGCCTGATATGAGTCTAAAAATCAAAGAGGAACTTACCAACCAAATCAATGCCAATGTTCTCAGGGTAGTTGAATATCCGACATGGTTAGCCAACATCGTGCCAGTGCCCAAGAAAGATGGAAAGGTCAGGGTTTGTGTCGACTAACGGGATCTCAACCGGGCCAGTCCGAAGGATGATTTCCCTCTCCCGAACATGCACATCCTGATTGACAATTGCGCCAAGCATGAGCTTCAGTCGTTCGTGGATTGCTTTGCTGGTTACCATCAGATTTGGATGGACAAGGAAGACGCTGAGAAAACGGCTTTCATTACGTCGTGGGGAGTCTATTGTTATAAGATGATGCCATTCGGCATAAAGAATGTTGAGGCCACCTATATGAGAGTTATGACCACTATCTTCCATGACATGATACACAAAGAAATCGAGGTGTATGTGGATGACATCATCATCAAGTCCAAAAGAGCCACCGACCTTACAACAGATTTGAGAAAGTTCTTTGATAGGTTGCGAAAGTACAACTTGAAATTAAACCCCGCGAAGTGTGCGTTTGGGGTTCCTGCTGGGAAATTTCTTGGGTTCATCGTCAGCCACCGAGGGATAGAATTGGACCCATCAAAGGTCAAATCCATCCAAGAGTTACCACCGCCAAAGAACAAGAAAGATGTGATGAGTTTCCTAGGACGCCTTAACTACATCAGCCGATTCATAGCCCAGTTCACGGTTATATGTGAACCAATCTTCAAGATGCTAAAGAAATATGTTGTGACCAAATGGACCGAGGAATGTCAGAAAGCTTTCGACAGAATCAAGGAGTACTTGTTAACGCCACCAGTTTTGGTCCCGCCAGAGCCAGGTAGACCCTTTCTACTCTACCTTACGGTATTAGATGAAGCTTTCGGCTGCGTTCTGGGGCAGCATGACGAGACAGGAAGAAAGGAACATGCTATTTATTACCTGAGTAAGAAGTTCCCTCCATATGAGGCACGGTATTCTCTACTGGAACGCACCTGCTGTGCTCTAACCTGGGTAGCCCAGAAGCTGAGGCATTACTTCTTTGCCTACACAACATATCTCATATCAAGGATAGATCCCTTGAAGTATATCTTTCAGAAGCCCATGCCCACTGGCAAGCTGGCCAAATGGAAAATCCTGCTGAGTGAGTTCGACATTGTCTATGTGACTCAGAAAGTGGTCAAGGGGAAAGCATTGGCAGATCATCTTGCCGAGAATCCTGTGGGAGGAGAATACGAACCCCTGAAAACGTATTTTCCCGATGAAGAAGTATCATTCATAGGAGAAGACATTGCAGAATCCTATGACGGTTGGAGAATGTTCTTCGACGGAGGAGCCAATTTAAAGGGATTCGGTATTGGAGCTGTCCTGGTATCGAAAACAGGTCAATATTACCCGGTATCTGCCAAACACAGATTTCCCTGCACCAACAATATGGCAGAATATGAAGCCTGCATCTTAGGGCTCAATATGTCCATTGACCTGAATATCCAGGAGTTGTTAGTAATTGGTGACTCAGATCTGCTAATACACCAAGTACAAGGAGAATGGGCAACCAAGAATTCCAAGATACTGTCATATCTGCACCATGTGCAGGAATTGAGAAAGAGGTTCACGAAGATAGAATTTTGGCACGTCCCCAGAATTCAGAACGAGTTTGTCGATGCATTGGCCACTCTATCATCCATGATACAGTACCCAGATAAGAACTTCATTGATCCTATTCCAGTGAAGATCCATAACCATCCGGCGTATTGTGTCCATGTTGAAGAAGAAGCAGACAGAAGATCGTGGTTCCACGACATCAGGGAATACTTGTCAAAGGGAGAGTACCCAGAGCTTGCAAATAACATAGAAATGCACACTCCGGAGATTGTCCAACAATTTCTTTCTCAACGGAGGAAACCTATACAGGATAACTCCCGACTTGGGATTATTAAGATGTGTCGATACAAAGGAAGCTTCCAGACTACTTGAAGAGATACATGTTGGGACTTGCGGCCCACATATGAATGGTTTTGTCTTGGCAAAGAAAATACTCAGAGTCGGTTACTTCTGGATGACCATGGAAACGGAATGCATCCAGTATGCCAGGAAATGCTACAGATGTCAGGTACATGAAGATATGATAAAGGTACCCCCAAACGAGCTCAATGCAACAAGCTCACCTTGGTCGTTCGCTGCTTGGGGAATGAACGTCATTGGACCGATAGAGCCTACCGCCTCAAATGGACACAGATTCATCTTAGTAGCTATTGATTATTTCACCAAATGGGTCGAATGGGCATCCTACAAAGTAGTGACTAAGAAAGTCGTGGCAGACTTTGTCCACGACCGTATCATTTGTCGGTCCGGGGTTCCAGAGTCAATCATCACCGACAACGGCTCCAATATCAACAGTGATCTGATGAAACTCATGTGCGAGACTTTCAAAATCAAGCACAAGAATTCCACAGCCTATAGACCATAGATGAACGGAGCTATGGAAGCCGCCAACAAGAACATCAAAAAGATATTGAGAAAGATGATATAAAAGCACAAACAGTGGCATGAAAATTTATCATTCGCCTTACTAGGATACCGCACCACAGTCCGCACATCAACCGGAGTAACTCCTTATTTACTGGTTTATGGTACGAAAGTTTTTATTCCTGCCGAAATGGAGATCCCTTCCTTAAGAATCATACAAGAAGTTGAGCTCAGCGACACAGAATGGATAAAAGGCCGGTACGAGCAGTTGGCCCTCATATATGGGAAAAGGATGAATGCAATATGTCACGGTCAACTTTATTAGAATAGAATGTCCAAAACCTTCAACAAGAGAGTCAAGCTAAGACAGTTCACACCGAGGCAGCTGGTGTTAAAAAAGATCTTTCCACATCAAGATGAAGACAAAGGGAAATTTTCTCCCAAATGGCAAGGTCCATATATGGTTCACCGAGTATTGACAGTAGGAGCCATCATGCTTGTAGGAATGGACGATGAATTCTGGTCAAAGCCAATCAATTCAGATGCAGTCAAACGATATTATGTGTAACTTTCTATGATTTTCTTCAATGATGTAAATTGAACTACGCCTGACCTTATTCCCGTCTAAGAGGGGATACGTAGGCAGCCCTATGGGTTCGGTCATAATTCAATAAAAAACTCATTTCCCCCGCAATTGGAAACAGGGGCAGAATTTTGTGAAGGACCCTCAAAATTCTGAAGCAAGTTTAGTCGATCGCAGCATGTACAACGGTCAGAATCATCAACCATCTAGTTGAGGCAGAATTTTGAGGAGGACCCTCAAAATTCCGTAGCATGAGTGGTTGCAATGTCTTGAACTATGTCACGATCTCGGTTCATCTAAATTTCTCAAAATATATTTTTACTATGTCTTTATAAAATCATGCACATTTTCAAAATATAGCTCTGTTTAGCAAACGTTACCCCGATGACATAAACAGGATCATCAGACCAAGCAGAACGAAGCAAGAAAAGCCAGCGGGGATACGAACCAACCTTCCCCATCTACAGAACTCACGATTTTTCTTTGGATGTAGGAATAAAGACAAACAGGTTTTGAAGTCACAAACTTCAACACAGTCGCAAATGCAAAGTTTACTATCAGCACAAAAGAACGAACATGCTCCATAGTCATAGTTTTCAAAACAATCTCAATACCATAACATACTACCAGCTAAGAAATCCTACTAGCATTCGCTATTTGTTCCTTTGCATAGGGCCAAGCCCTGCCTTCATCTTGCACGGGACTAAGCTCTGTCCCACATTTTGCATGAGGTTAAGCTCTACCTCCATTTTCATAAGGCTAATCATCTGTCTTCCATCTGCATAAGGCTAAGCTCTGCCTTCATTTGCATGAGACTAAGTTCTGTCTCCATCTTGCACAAGGCTAATCTCTGCCTTCAATTGCATAAGGCTAATCTTTTTCCTTCCATTTGCACAAGGATAATCCCCTACCTTCCCTTGAATAAGGCTAATCTTTGCCTTCCATTTTGCATAAGGTTAACCGCTGCCTTCTTATCTGCATGAGGCTAAGCTCCTCCTCTAATTTACTTTTTCACCGAGACTAAGCATTGTCTCTCAAGCATTATCTACTTCACTTCTCTTTCGGGCTAAGCTCTGCCCTTCAATTCGCAAGACTAAGCTCTATCTTGTCAGCATTATATTATTTCATATCATGGGCTGAAATATCGCCAACCTGTCCAAAGGCGTCATAGTATAACGGCATCATCCTCATAGCCGGAAGACACCATGTCATGCCCTGAGGATCTCTCTCAATTTTCATATCATTATTCAAAGGCATCATAGTTCGGAGGCACTATCTGCATGGCCCGAGAACATCATTTCATGGCCTACGAATCTCTCATCAAGCCATTCATGGCCCAGGACATCATGGTCTAAGGATATCATCCCTAACCGTCCAAAGAAAACTTTCATAGTCCAACGGGAACCTGCATCATGTTTAAATTTATGCATAGTATACGCTTGTATTGCTTTTATTTGTAGGTAACCCAGCAAGCAACGGCTATCCCATCAGGAGTAATCCCGCTCCAGTTCTCCCAACCGTATCAAACCCGATATCCCGCAAGCCGTTCATTCGCTCACCCCTAGATGTTGTGTCCATTCTTGTGATAACTTCATCGGTATTCTTCGCCGATGAATCCGGAACTACATACGGCCTGATTCCTGTAAAACCAGAGATATGTAGGCAGCTCAGAAGCCGTAGTGCGGCCTAAACCTCTCTAACCGTTTCGCTCGGTCAAAATTGGTCATCTATATTTACCCGACAACTCTTTCATCCTTTTCGGGTAAAGAGGGGCAGTTGTTTATACCTAATTTTTCCCAAAGTATTTTTAAAATTGCATATGTACCTTCAAAATCATGCATTAACAACGATTGGCATTTTTTCATAATTCTCCTATATTTTGTCTAATTTATCTAGCATTTTATTTCAAATAAATAATTACAAAATCGCATCACAAATGATTTCAAAGGCATTTCTTGATTTAGTTCATTGTTTATGGTCTTAATAAAATCAAATTATTTCATAATTAGTCAAATTGGCATCTTTTGGCTATAATTGCAATAACTTTGCAATTATAGCCTAAGCATGTAATTTTATACTATTTTTTACCGTAAATTAGCCTCTTATATTTCTTAAATATAAAATAATCATTTTTAATTTATTTCCATGCATATGATTCATTTTTATAATTAGTAATTACCTTATAAAACTATTTTAATTACACTATCTGGGTATTTAACAAATAGCCCATGCCTATTTCAGTTTTAGCCTAAATTGATAATCACTCCCTATTAAACCAGCCCAAACCTGATTAAATCAAGCCCAACTACCCCAAGCCAAAATCTGTTAATCCCCCGACCCAACGCCTTGTTTAATCTGGACCGTTGATCAACGGACCAGATCCCCTCTTTCCATAATTAACCTAATAGTCTACCCACATCCCAAAACCCTCATAATCTCACTTCTCCTCTCACACTCCGCCGCCATCTCCTCTATTCTTCTCTCAAATGCTCTCTGCCCTAACCCTAATTCCCCCTCGCCGGTGCTCTCATGCGGTCGACTATGGGGGCTTACCACCATCCTCTAGCCTTAATGGCTTTCTTGTACCGGGATTCCTGCTATCTTTGAGGTCCTCAAGGGATCAGTGGCCATTCCACTCACCCCTGGGCCTGTGCTCACCATTCTCAGGCCACCATAGCTCGATCGAGTAAGATCTTTCCTTTTTCCGGCTAAACCTATGGGTTTCTAAGCCGGTCTCTCTCTTTCTAGGTTATTTTCTAGAAAATCCTAACCTCTTCTACTGTACCTCTTAGATCTATAACAGATCTGGGGTCTTTCTGAGCTATTTTCGTTTGTTTCATGAAAAATCTTTCGATTTCTCAAAGCGTCACTTTATTTTTCCATTAGGGTTTCTGGAACTTTTCTTCAAAATATATTTCTGGTCTTTTAATGTTGTTCTCTAATGATTAAAACGACCTTTTGTTAAAAATTCTTTTTATTCATAACTTGTTATCATAAAACCTTAGTTTTAACACTTGATATAATTCTGAGTCCGTCTTTGGTAATGTGTTCGTGTGCTTGTTTCTCATGAACACTCCGAGTTTCTGTGATTTTACCCTATTATGTTCAGTAGGGTATCTGATTCTTGCTTCTTCCGCTTATATTATGTTTATTCTGTTAATTCCTCTATTCAGTTCTATCTTCTCTAGTTGAATCCCTGATTCTATGTGATTCTTACTTTACTATGTTTCTGATTTTACTTCTTCTTGCCTATTATGTGTTTATTCCGTTTGTTCATGGAAATTTTGTGTTAATTCTCCCCTTAATCAGTATTGTTCCTATTTGAATCCCTAATTTTCTGTGATTAACACCTTTTACTAATTTCCTGTGCTGATATCTTTTACTGATTCCGACCTCTAAGTTATTTTCTCGCCTTATTTTATGGTTGACTATATTGTTAATTGATTCTTATGATATTTCCTTAATTAGAACCTTATTACCTAGTCCTAATTACCTGTTATGTACTTGCACTGTTTGAATTGTTTCCTTATCTGTTATGCTCTAGTTACACATTGATTTATTTCCTTATTTGTTACATGTTCTTAACGTTTGAAGTTGACTCCCTTAATCAAGGGAGTACTTGCACTGATTTTACTCTAATTGGTTCTGAGTTCCATAATTTACTGCCTAATTGTGATTCTTACCTTATTCTACCTAGTTTCAAACTAATACACACACACACACACACACACACACACACTCACTCGAATAAAATACACTCAACACACACGAACACACTAGCTCAAAATATATCTTTCACACTCAAAGCTTTCTGCTCTCTTTCTGTGTCACTTACTATTATTCTAAGTTAGCTGGCTGCAAGCCAAGGCTAATTATTGTGCTCTTCTGTCCCTTCACTTTTGTGATTATTGTCTCTTTACTAGTATGTTCTGATTTTCAATTCAAGTCCCAAAACCAATATGTTTCTTTTACTGCTTCAGTTTATCATGTTCCTAATATTTGTTGTTCAACATGTAATTGACCTCCTTGAATCATTGCTTCATCTAGTATGATAGTTATGTCTTACATCTTTAGGGTTAGGATGTTCTTATAAACCTGTAATCTGTCTTAATGTAACTCTACTTTGGTTTGATGTTTGTGTACTGGTTGCCTAGTTCTGGTATGCACTTATTGATTTGTTACCCTAAGTTGTCTTGATGCTATGCTCAATCATGTTTAGTATGAAATCCTATACTATACTATCTCCCAACCCCATAAATCCCCTAGAGCACTTCTGATTATGTGACTTTGTTTTAATTAGCACTCTTGTATCTATGTCTTACTATTTGCACTAATTGCCAAGGACCCCTGTCTATTATGTGTTCACCATACCTGCTATACTTGTCCCCAATCCCCAGTTATCCCTGTGTGAAGGCTTGTTCTCTGAGTATTGTTGAACTTGTTTGACTGACCTACTATTTGATTAAATTACACAACTGTTTTCAAAAGCTGTTTTACTAAACAATTCTCCTATTTTATAAAACTACTTCAACTGGGTCTCTTTTTCAAATACTGATTTCCTATTAAAACTTTTCAAAATTGTGTCAATCACTCTCACTCACTCTTAGGTCCTTAAGTTCTGCCCTTCCAGTGTATGACTGCCTTGAGATTCCTGTGAGATCCCTCTGAACTCTGATGCACTGGGGCTAGCACTTCCACACTGCACTTACTCAATTATGGTTGTGAAATCTGGGTGTGAGCACTGCTCGGGATCCCTTGAGGTCCTTAGGGAACTCTGACACACCCGGATATGAGAAAGGCTATGAAACATTTGGGCATTTGAGGTTCTTAGAATCTGGGCCTGTTTTCAGGCTCCCTATAGTGTAACTTCTTTTTTTTCTTTATCTATTAATGTAATTCATTCACATTGGTTTGTAATAATTATTGTAAATGAATATTGGGGATTGATAGTGAAAAGGAGAGGATAGCCATGTCTGTTATCGATATCAATGGGGTAAAAACCATGCCTTAGGCTTACACTTCTATGTGCGCATTAGAATCCATGTTTAGGACCAATACATTCTAAGCATGTCATGCAGTAGATATCATGTTCTTAGGATTACTGTTTCAGCATCTCATTTGACATTATTTTCATCACTTAGAAATCCTGCTTCTAGGCTAAATAACAACATTAACATGAAAATTGTTGCTACTGCATATTCTAAAATCATGCTGTAACTTTCTATGCATCTATAAATCATGTGTTTTTAGGAGTTTTGCATATAAATCATTCTGCATCTTACAATGTTCATACTAGATACCCTGTTTTAGGATCTCAC
>ML355392.1:0-25848 GCA_005239505.1 Nicotiana paniculata
GGTAACAGTAAGATAATCACAGTCATTACCACTCCTACCAATATCAATAGTAATAGAAACACGTTTACTAATATGAGTAAATAAATAACGCAAATATTGTTCATATTAATGTTTATATTTATAAATATGTTTATATTTATAAATATCAGCCTTTACGGTTGTGCGAGGCCATCCTTTATAAGTAAGATTATAAATTCTTCTAATATAATGGACAAAGTGAGGGTTAGAGGGAAAACTATCTGGTAAGCACATAACAGTAACCATTTTTGCCAATCTTCACGATCTTTATTTGGATCGTAATACAAAATGCCACCGGTAACAGTGTTAATTCCCGGTTGAACTATATTTGAACCGGTACTAGTGTTAATTCCCTGGGTACCTACACTTGTCTCCTCTTGCCTAGCTTTCATTTGAAGTAATCTAGCTTTATCATTAGGGTGTTTCATTATGTGTCTGGTCAAACTACCCGTACCGCCATGGTCTCCAGTAAATTTATGAGACATCAAGACCCCACAAGTTTTACACTTAGTCTTATTTTGATCTCTTAGTTGAGTAAAAAAGTGCCAAACAAGAGATGTTTCGGACCGTTTAGAAGGTTGCCTATTAAAAGTAGGGGTTACTACAGGAGGGTCAGCCGAGGCATCATTTGGATTATAATCAGTTTGGTTAGCAACAGGACTAGTATGTGTATCATCTAAATCCGGTTGCGTTTCATCTAAATCAACATTTTCCTCTAGAATACCATAAAGAACATTCATATATTCATTCATCATTTAATTGTGAACCTGGTGTAAGATCATGTATAAATTGACTATCGGTAAATCGAAAATTAGGGTTATCATTATCAAGAATAACAGGTGGAGGAAGACGGGTAACAGGTCTAGGTCGGGGAGCCGGGGCCGGGGCCGGGGCCGGGGGAGTAGTAGTAGCTTGCCTACTAGATTCACCAATTTTAGATTTACCCTTACCACCAAACTTTTTTTTTTGTCAAAGAAAAGTTCATATTAATTATAAGAAAAATAAATTAAACAAACAAAACTATAATATTAAAACTTAAGAGTTGGAACGAATTTACCGAATTGACGAACAACTTCTTGAAAATTGTATAATGTTGAAGACTTGAATACTTCAATTCACCAACTTTACAATTTTTCACAAATTGCAATAATNAGATTAAAATAAAATTTGGGGGCCAAATAGCTATTTTTAAAAATGTCAAACGACTAAAATTAAAGGACCAACGGCTAGATTTTAAAATTCTGACTGTTGGCCATTTTGCCGTATGGGGCTCAGGCCCGCCTGCCGGTCCCGGCTCATGGTTCCTACCCCAGGCCCACCTCATATGGGCTCACAGGCCCGCCAAGACCGGACCCGCCACGGGCCGACTTGTTTAACCCACGTGGGCCGCGGATCCGGTCCGGTCCCGGGTCAGGCCCACCTGCCAGCCTTGTAAGTCAACCAAGCACAGTGTCCTACAAATAATATTAAGAGTGCTTACCTTAGGCTGCTGCTATCCACATTTTACCTCAGATTAGAGAGGACACAAAATCTTGAAGTCAAGCATAAAGTTTTATTTTCAGGTATTAGGAATTCCAAAAGACTTCTCAACATTATTAATTGGAAAACATAAATTGAATTCCTATTAAATCATGGTTTAGTAACCTCAGTTTTCATGATAAAAGTTCTTCTACACTCAAATACCAAGATGCCTGGTGTACTACTCTTTTCTTCATATGCAAATTTGGTCTTTGTATCTAAAAATATTAAAGTGTTGTCACGTATACACAAACATCAAAAAACATTATTGAATATCTTAGCTTCTATGCTCAATTTCTAGCATCATATTCAAAATTTAATTAGTTTATTTTGAAATGGGGAGGGTTTTATGGGCATTGGGAGAAAGTTAAATTCTGCCAATAATAAACATCTTAGAAATCAGAAAGAATGCTAACTTTTTTTGTTATAGTAAAAATTTCAATAGAATAGTTATCTACAAACAAACCTATGAAAAAACAGAAGACAACATTACACCATAAGACATTTAAACAAACAGTTGGTTAAGTGTCAATGTTTGTCAAAAATTGTCTAGTTAACATCTCCATATGGTCAGTATTTTCACCCATGTCACTGCGGTATTGGTGAACAGATTCCTACATTAACATGTTCATATTCAACATAGAGAATTAGTTCCAGAATTTGCCACATGCGTATCTAAGGAAATCAACTAAAAGTAATTATATGATATTTAATAACCCAATGAGGTTAGACTTGTATCAAGGTATATGTCACACCTCTAGACAACATTACACCATAAGACATTTATAGTCATGAAAGATTTCATTAGCAAATTTAACATATTTAGCAACCTATAATATGGGTCCAATGTACAAAAAATATAGAACAAGAAAGAAAGAACGAAAGCGAACGAGCAACAGAGATAGTCCTAGATAAATATATTAGAAAGCAAGAAAGTAGCATTGATGTAGCAGGGATTGGCAGTACAATTTTTTTATCGTTCAGTAAGCCACAACATTAATAATCTAGATTCTTCAAACTAATGAAAAGATACCCACCTTTAAGATGCTGGACATCACTTGTTTGGATAGTAGCATAAGGATACACCAAATGCTTGGGAAATGCAACTCCTGTGAATACAAAGAATAATTAAAAACATTCACAGGCACGTTCATATAATACTAAAATATAGAAGAACACGTGCAAACAAATATTCATATCTTTGCATAGATTACAGAAATTATGATACTCAACTATACCACTTCTATTAATTATTCCTCATCAGAGTGGCTTACGCCTCGGTCCACGTTACGTCTCACCTTTTAAAACACTGATTATTATTTAGTGTTGACCACTCCATGACAGAACCCATTAGTGATACGATACATGCCTTACTGTCCTAGTGGCCTGAAGTGAAATACCGCCTAAGCGAGGTGAAATGCTGAAACTCGGGGTGGCATATGCGCCAGTCCGAGCCCTAAACGGCCAAGTGGTCCAGTCCAAACGGTCCCGGTCCCGGTCCCGGTCCCGGTCCCTAAATAGACGGGTCAATCAGTTCCGGGCTAAATAATTATTTTGTAGGAATCGGTCTGAGACCGGGCCCACAAACTCATGGTCCCGGGCTAAACGGACTGGACCCGCGGGCTAAGTGGGCCCAACGGCTAAAATATTGATTATTAAATAGAATTAAAATTAGAGATAAAAAGATGTTAAAAAAATATCTAAGGCAATGCCTTGTAAATTTTATTATAGAATTGTGACCTAAACTTTTTAATTAAAATTTAAAGTCAAAATATTGTAAAGAGATATTCAAAGCAATGCCTTGTAATTTTATTATAGCAATAAAAAAATATGGCAATATCTTTCTTAGTCTTCCTCCCCCCTATGGAATGAGAACAATAACATGCTAATACCACCATTGAGAAGAAAAAGAAACTAATCAAGATGTGCCAAAATACAAGTTACATAATACATACTAATTTTTGTTCATACAAGTTACATGGTATCTCTTACAAACTTCATAAATCCTTCAAGATTCGGAGGAATTTCCATTGGTGGTGGCGGAAAAGTAGCTTGGTCATCGCTGCTTCCATTGTCGGGCGAAGCAGCATCCTCCGCAAGTTCAACTAGCATTTCTTCGTAAGCTTTGTCTTCCTCTGGTTGTGATTCAGCAAGTCTAAAAAATTTCTTTCCGAACAGATTCAATCTCTGAAAAGTACTATTTTTCCAAGCTCTCTCCCTCATAGACGCTCTATAATTACCGAGTTGAGGTCTTGCTTTACTGAAAGCACTCTCTGGTGCCACCACTGTTGAAGCTTGAATAGTTAAAATATCTCAGGACATCCTTGAAAGAACCGGAAAGTGTTTTTCTTTGTCCCTTTCACCATTGCAAAAGATTAAAGGAGCCGTCGGGATTTACTTCCTCAATTTGTTGCGACAAATAAACTTCAAGCTCATTTAGTTGTGAAAAATCATTACTACTAGAACCTTGAGAACCTCTAAACCCCGCCCAAGCACGAAGTGCTCTTACTCACGTAGTTCTTTTAGATGATTGAGAATCAGAAGAAGAAGGAGTTTGAACATTTGGTCTAGTATGATTTAATGCAACTTGATAAGCATTATAAATAGTTTGAGCATTTTTTCTAATTGAGGTTATTGCTTCTGGAAATCCAGCCAACTCATCATCTTCAAGTGCTAAACCATTATAAACAGTTTCATACCAAAATTGAGGACCTATTAATTTCATACAAGGATTTAACAAAGCAGCAACACCATAAATAGGGGGAATATGAAAAAAATATTTTTTGAAATTTTTTCTCATAGAATCAATAGCAAGTTTATAAATTTTTCCGCCCTTTGAAAAATGAGTAAAGAAATTGCAAGTTCTGCAATATAAACTGAACAGTTAGAATATTAGGATAATATTGCCCAGAAAATTCATTTGTCTATATGAAATTTTTCTAAAAAAAAACAACAAGCATTTTAACGTTAGCCCAATTCCCATTCGTAAGGTGCTCATCATCATCACTTACATGTGCATTAAACGTTGAGTTTATGGGATTTCTATATTCATTTTCAACAACCAAACTTTTATACATGTAATCCCATCTAGTTGGACAAGGTTTAGAAACTTTTTTTTCTCTTAGGCCACATTCATCGCATTTTTTAAAATATTCTCTAAGTCTACTTCTACGGTTTGAATAAAAATTTTAGTTAAGATCCATTTTAACCTTTTCAATTTGAATATTTAAAATTCTCATACCATCACCCACAATTAAATTATAAATATGAAAAATACATCTAACATAAAAAATGTTACTAAATACAGGATTTAGCGTTGTGGTAAGCAAGTCTATAACATTGGTGTTATTAGTAGCATTATCCATTGAAACCGACATTATTTTATCACTAATGCAGTAATTATCTGTAACGGTGCTAGCAATAAATTCTATTGTGTGACGTGAATTAATTATTCTGTAAGAAATTATACGCTTTTGCATTATCCATTACTCATCAATCCAATGGCTAGTAACAGTAAAGTAATCACAGTCATTGTCACTTCTACCAATATCAGTTGTACTACCAACAGGATAATTTTTATGAGCAAATAAATAGCGCAAATATTATTCATCATGCTTATATTTATAAATATCTCTCTTTACGGTTGTGCGAGGAAAACCTTTATAAGTAGGAATAAAAACTTTTCAAATATAATACACAAACAAAGGGTCAGAAGGAAAACTATAGGGTAAGCACATAATAGTTACCATTTTTATCAATTCTTCCCGATATTTTTTTGGATCATAATATAAAATACCATCAGTAATAGTGTTAATTTCTGGTTGAAATTGATTTGAACCGGTACTAGGGTCAGTCTGACTAAGACTAGGTATACTTCTCCCCTCGGCCAAAGCTTTCAGACGTTCATACTTTATTCTATCTCTAGGGTGATTTTTTATGTGTCTAGCCAAAGTGCGCCCCCCCCCCCCCCCCCCCCCCCCCCGTTAGAATATTTAAAAGTTAACTTAGTACCACGAGTTTTACATTTAGCCTTATTTTGTAAAACTAGTTGAGTTAAAAAGGCCAAACATGAGATGTTTCCGTCAGTTTTGTAGGTTTTCTAGAAAAAGTAGGGGCAATAATAGGAGTATCAGATGGGTCATCATTTGTATTAGCAGGGTTATCACTAGTTGGTTAACATCAGAGGCAGGACTAGTGGGTGTATCATCATCCGTTTGAGTTTCATCAAGATCAATTTCCTCATCATCATTTTCATCAATAGTATTATAATTATTAGAATAAAGAGCACTCATCAATTCATAGTCTTATTATTCACCGGGTGCAATATTATGGTAAAACTGACTATCGATAAATTGTAATAAACTATTATCGATATCAAGAATAGCAGGTGTAGGACGGATATGGAATTTGGTTCGGGGAGCCGGGGGCAAGGAGGAACAACAGTACCACTAGATTCGTCACTCTTAGATTTTTTCTTATTCTTATTTTTGGAAAAATGATTTTTTAAAGAAGTCTTCTTAATTAATCAAGTAATAACAAATAATAAAACAAACAAGAATTATAATATTAAGACTCTAGAGTTGGAACGAGTTTACCGAATTGATGAACAACTTGTTAAAAATTGATTATCGTTGAAGGATTGAATACTTTAATTCACCAACTTCACAATTTTTTCACAATTGTAATAATAGTAAGCAATAGTAGCAAGTATATGAAAAAATTAGAGAGAGATTGTGATTGATATTGATTTTGTGAGAAAAATGAAAGAATGATGGGGTATTTATAGTTGAAAATAGGGAAAAATGTAATTATAAAAATTTTGGGGTTAAAACAAAGTTGGGGATGGGGTGGGTGGGGGGTTAAATGGCTATTTTTTAAATAGCCAACGGCTATTTTTAAAGTCCAACGGCTATTTTTTTTAAATAGCCAAATGGCTCTTTTTTTCTAAAAACAAAATTAGTGTTGGGACCGGTCCTGTCCCGGTCCCTTAGCGGGTCAAACAATCTCGGTCCTAATAGTTCAAAGCCAAGAACCGGCCCACGAGACCAGCCAAGGCCCACATCTACCGGTCCTAGCCCGTTTGAACCGTGGTTCCCGGTTGGTCCCGGGCCCGGACCGGCCAACATGCAACCCTTAGCTGAAATTATTTTAGTTTAGAGCATGAATTTTAGTATTGTCCATGCAAGAGTGATGCATTACAAATTATAGATTGATTAATTCCTCTGTGTAATTTTTTGTTGCTATATTGATGACATTGTCTCAGATATAGAAGCTCTTCCGAACCATTTAAAGAGGAAGTATGTCTTATTGTGTGATTTAGATAAAAGTCTGCAAGATATTACTTATCGTGCAAATGTTTATATATTATTGTAATACAAGTTATAGGGTTTACTTAAAAATATTTGAGAAATATCATGAGACTGAAGACGTTGATTTCTAAACTAACAATACCTTAAGGTGAAAATCCTAAATATATTCATCAACATAATAAAGAAAAGTGCCACCAATTTACCACTAAATCAACCAAGCGGCCTGAAGAACAGAGACTTACATAAGAGAGTCAAGAAACACTCCAAAACAGAGAGATGACACTTGTAAGAAGCGAAAGAGAACTCTCAAGTTGAGCAATAAACGAATCACCAGAGAACGAGGGCTAAAAGGGATATCTGATGAGCAACGGATATTTGAAAAGAGGGACCATGAAATTCAGCATCATTTGTTTCCCTTAAATTCAGTCTTGCTCAATACCAGATAATTTTCTCCTAATGGTAACCAGAAATTCACAAAGCAGTTTGAATTTCAATAAATTGCACAAGACCTAGAAACTACTTTGCCCTGAAGATATAAGACCTTCTCTAATTTCTTTAGAATATGAAGAAAGAGAATAGAAAGTTAAAATGAATAATAACAGCAACAATGGGTTTCAACATGAAATTGACAAATTTGATAGGAAGTGGAAGAAGATTAAATCAAGATTGAGGGTTTACTTGAAATTGCTGAGAAGATGAATGAGTATATTACGTAAAAGCTAGGGAGAGTTATAGAGTTTGTGTCAGATATATTATGAAGAAAATAAAGCAATTTTACACCTAAGATATTAAATGGAGAGAGCAAAATATCATATATGCTCTTGGTCGACCAACAAGCCTTTTCTATATAATAGAAATATTCACATAGGGAAAATAAAGTATTATCGTGGTTAAATCACAATAGATGTGCAATTAAACAATTTGCGATTTCTTAATTATTTGTTAAAATATCTATTGACAAATTTGTTTACCCTAAAATCGGATAACAATTGAATTTATATGTGGTTTTAAGGATACATGATATAACTTGATATAAATTGGAAGAACAGATTAATTTTGAAATTAATGATAAGAAAATAAATGTAAATCACACGAATTGAAAAGTCTTAGCCTTGAAGGTTGATCGCCCTCGAGTTAAGAAATACCTCAATCAATGTCGAAATAAGATGACAAAATAATAAGAACTAGAAATAACAGTATATTGCTTGGATGTGAATTTTTAATGTCCATTACAAATGATCAGACCTCCCTTTATATAGTAAGGGATCCCTACTCTTGATATAATTCTATAAAAGGTAAAAAATCTCATAATTTGCTAATTAATCGGCCTCTCCTTGATACATGTCGAGATTTCCACCGTGATCTCCAACTGATCGCGGATATTTCGGCCTTCCGTTATTTGGCTCGACAAAGTTTCCTCAATCTTGTTCGGTCCCAGAGTCACGAGCTTAATGATTTAACTTTGCGCCTTGGTTCGATATAACCCAGGGTCGAGTTTCGACTTGTCACGTTTCAGCCTCGACTGGTCATACAATAGACAATCCCGGTTTTGACCGTATACAGATAGTCCTCTCATTTTTCAGAGAGAAGACTATTAGAAACGATATGAACTTCCGAGGCTTGCTTCGATAAATCATGACATAAGCAACAAAAGGTAACTGAAACGTCCAGTCAGTCCAGTCTCCAAGGCATTAAATGTGTGTCAGTTGTTGGTCGGCTACTACAGGTTTTGAACCATCATTTGCAAGTTATAAATACTTCATTCTTCCACCCATTCAAACTTTTACATTCAAACGTTTGTCTTGTGCTTTTAAGAAAAATTTCATCACCATTATCCTCTGGTTTTCTGTTTAAGTATAGAACTTCTTCCTTTATAGTTTTCTGAAAATTTTCATAAACTATCCGCCAATTATGCCCTCTCTTTCATCAGTACCATCTCTTTACCCTTACTCAGAAGTAATGGGAAAGACTTCTAAATATGTTCCTCAAAAGGAAACTCCATCTTCCTCGAGACAGTCTGAAGAAGAAAAAGCCTTGTCTATTGTTGTCGAGGAAAAGACACAGGAACCCCCCTCAAATATGTTCATTCCTGCGTGGTTCCCAACCGGGCCGACTTCAAGATCGAGAGAGCCCCTTCCATACTGGGTCGATGTGATCCGGTCTTGACGTATATGTGCTCCATCACTGATGATCTCCTCCCCAAATTTAAGGAAGATTGTAATTGGGGCGGTAAACATGTGGTGGTGCCTACGCCCGAGGAGTCAATCACTACCCAGGTGGAGGGTTTTATAAGTGTTTACACTTATCTCTTGGGCCCTCTAGACCCAGTTATCATAACCTTTTTCAAAAGGTATGAAGTGACGCTCAGGCAAATTCATCCTTCATTTTGGAGGATTTTTATTCTGCGTCGTTTCTTTGTGAGCAAGCTCAACAAGTGCCCTTTCACCATCGACCATCTCATGCGTCTGTACAGTCCTCGACTCTCCTGAGAGGGATTGATTAAGCTTGCTCGTCAAGCTACTAAAACCCCATTCTCGAGCATAGATGAGGACCGAGACCGATGTTTGTTGGGATAGTTCGTTCGAGTGAAGACCTCGGATCTAATCCCCGCCGAGGAAATGTCATTTCCCGATAAATGGAACATGAAACGGAAGTACAACTTCACTTTTATGATTTTGCTTATTGATTTTCCCTTTCCTCTCACCTAATCGATATTTCGTGGTGCAGTTGTCGCTCGAATGCCAGATGCAGCTCCCCGACTCAAGGACTGGGTCGAGGGTATCGTATCACAGAAGCCTATTCCGAGTGCACATGGTGTGAACTTTCAAAGGGTCGATGGGAGGCCCATTCTCACGGTAAGATTCTTTCCTAGAACTGACATCACTTGGGTTTCTTTCCAAGCTTATTCATCTTTTTTTCTTTGTAGGCCTTGGGAAGGATATTTCAATGAGGCCCCCATCCGCAGATGAAATCGTCCTTCCCCAATCTCCTACTCTGAAGCAGGATAAAGAGAAGAAAATAAAAGGGGCTCCGAGTTCCCCAAATTCGAAGAAGCAGAAATCGAAAAATATTCAGGCACGCAAATCCAGAGAAAGCATCGGCGCCCTCCCATCTAACTTAGTCCACCGACTGAGGGATGAGTTCGAAGAAGAAGAAGATTTTGAGCTGGTGGCTCGGGTGCGAGTCACACTATTTTTCCCCAAGCCAGGGAGGCTGCTGAGAGGGCAGTGATCGGGGTCCCTGAATTGGAGAAGGGTGAGGCTATGCCCCAAGCTATGGAGGTCAAAGAGGAAGTCGAGACCGATATTCCTCTAGCAGGGGAGAGTTCCCCGAAAGATGCGCTTGGGCGATTAATCTCACCGGGTCTCCTTTATTCTCCGATTCCATGATCAACGAGGTCGGTATGCTAAAAGATTGGTTGCACGAGGAGCCTTAAGGGGAGGCATATCTCAATAACTTCTTCGATGGTTTAGAATCTACCGCCTCAGAGGATGTTACCGGGTTTGGTGATTTATAGGTGCCAAATAAATCACCGTCTTCGGGAGCCAGCATGCCTTCTTCGAGCTCAAAGTTAGTGGACTGGTTCCCGGCTCCGAGTGTTAATCCGGACCGAAAATGGACAATAATTATCTCTATCCCAGAGGATGCTTGGGTTCTCTCCGCCCCCGTCGGGGTTGCTAGCTATCTTCAATGCTTGGTGACCGAAGAGGACCAGGCCAAGATGGACGAGGTGGAAGCGTCCTTTATGTTCGATGAAGCTCAATAGGTGTTGAATCGGGTAAATTCGAGTGCCTCTTTACTAAGTACTTTACATTTTAAGTTACAAATAATCCTAACACTTTTCTTTATGCTCGCAGTCCTTGATACTTCACCATGAAACTTTCCTCCGATATCGGGAAGAGTTATCCCAACCCGAGGTCGAGATTCAGGAGCTGACTAAGACTAGGTACACCTACAAGATTCTCAGTGACAAGCTCCAGACCGAGCTAGAAACGGCTCGGGAGGAAAATGCTGATTTGGTCGAGCAGTTAAGACGAGTATTCGAACATAGTGATGATGATTCAGACACAATGGCTAAAGACCCGAACCAGTAGGTTCAGAAGAGACTTGACCAGATCGAGTAACTATAAATGGAGGTGGATACGGTCAAGGATGAGGCTGAGAAATGGAAGAAAATATGGACCGCTTGGCCTTGAAAAGGATACCACCCGAGAACAACGGGCTTCGACTGAGATCAAGCTCCGGGCTGCAAAAGAAAAAACCTTGGTGCAAGCCAAGAAGATCGAGGAGCTTCAGTCTAAACTGAGCTTGGCGGTCTCTGGCCAAGGAACTTGAGGTGGCCAAGTCGAAGGTTGTTGCGGTTAAGGTCGAGGCTGATGAGCGGGTGGATCAGCATAAGGCTGAGACGGCTCAGATCCAAGCAAAAATCTTGGTGGAACACATAAGGTGGAAATCCCGAAGGGAGGCCCTTAAAGGAGTTCAAGCTCAGGGCTTCGACCTGCTGGCTGATATCGAGAATGACAAGGTATCCGAGGCCAAGGCCAGGAAACTGGCTTATCCTGAGGAGGAAGATTCCGAGGGATCTGAAGACTCGGATGGGCCCGAAGGCGGTGAAGGCCTCGAAGGCAACGACACAACTCCCGATGAAGATTAGGCCACTTAGGATCTTTTTAGACGTTTTGTCTTTTCCATTTTGGCTATTGTAAATTTCTGTATCGAGGCCATTTGGCCCTTGTAAAAGAATTTTTGTTAACTATATACAAGGATTTCTTTCCCTTTCAGCTTTTGAATTTTTCCTTTATTTTATCATTTGTGTTCGCAAAAGGTCGAAATGCCTTGGCATGAAATAAGTAGGTTATGTTCGAAGGTTCGAACAAAACTTGCCTTTAATGTTACTTTGTGGTAAGGCATTGTAGGGATTCGGTGTTACCGAAATCTTTTCCCTAAAATAGTTTAGGTTTGTTGCTTGCTGAGGGTAGCCTTTAGAACTGGTTATGAAAAATTTTCTTTTTTGAAGGCCTAGTTTTTGTTATGAGTCTCGGACGTCTCCGGGTCGTGTTAATGTGGACGTAGCCTTTTAGTTTGGGAGACGCCCATTGGACTTGCTTTCCCAAGTTATCCAGGCTTTCCTAAGATAACAGTCCCCGAGCAGGGGTGGTCGTGGCCTTAAAAATTCGAGGGTTACCTAATAGGTCTTATGCCCCCCAGGTCTAGTAGCTTGGGCCATTCGAGTTTATTTTCGGACGGCAGTCCCCAAGTGATAGAGTGATCATTCGAACTCCACCTATAAATGTCCCTTGGGCTCGTTACCTTTAGAGGATCGGAAGTAGGAAATTCTTTAAGGAACGTAAAGAAGAAATTAAAATATAAGATGATTGCAAGAAAGAGACTTCTCTTTATTCTTGTGCATAATAAGGATATATGCGTACATGCTTTGTGACATGGTTCAAGTAGTCTACGTGGGCACGATTCATTTGATCTTTTGGCCCTTGCATTGAATCCTATCAACCAAGACCCTTTAATTCTGAAATCTCTTTCCATGCTAAAGTTGATATCGGAGGGTAATGGCCCCAAGTGTTTGAGGTTGATCGAACTAAGGCCTCAAATACTGTTTTGATTGCTATTACCTATTTGTTGCCAGCCTTCTATTCTAAGTTAGCATGATTTACTTTTATCTCATTAAAAACCATGTCGGAAAACCCATTTGGGACAAAATCGGTTCAAGAGGAAAAGAGTGCAAATCGTGCTTTCAAACCTAAAATCTCATACTTTTCCTCGTCGATTACCTGCAAGAGTTAGTCTAAAATATAGACAAAAGAAAATGAATGGGGTCGTACCTTAGCAATAATATCATTTTAGGTGAGTTACATTCCAATTGCTCGGTAGTTGTTCACTACTCATCGTTCTGAGCTTGTAGGATCTTTTTCCGGTGATTTTGATGATATGATATGGTTGTTCCTAGTTCGGCTCCAACTTTCCCCCGTTCGGGTTTCGGGTGTTCAATGTGACCTTCCTTAACACTAAGTCCCTGATGTTGAAGTACCGAAGGTTGGTCCTCCTATTGTAATATCTATCGGTTCGCTGCTTTTGGGTAGCTAGCCGAACAAGGGCGGCCTCACGCTTTTCATCTAATAGCTCCAAGATCGTATTCATGGCCTTGTCATTTGATTCCTTTGTTGCATATCAGAATCTGATGCCTGGCTCTCTGACCTTGACCGGTATCAAATCTTCGGCTCCATAAACCAATGAGATTGGAGTGGCCCTGGTACTGGACTTCGAGGTCGTATGATATGCCCAAAGAACTTCCGGCAAGAGTTCCTTCCATTTTCCTTTGGCGTCAATCAACATCTTTTTAAGGTTCTAGAGTATGGTTTTGTTGGTTGATTCGGCTTGTCCGTTTCCACTAGGGTGGTATGGTGTTGATAGGACCCTTTTTATCTTGTGGTCTTCGAGAAATTTGGTAACCTTGCTACCGATGAACTGTTTCCCATTATCACACATGATCTCGGCCGGTATTCCGAACCGATATATGATATCGTCCCAAATGAAATCGATGACCTCCTTCTCCCTGGACTTTTCATATGTCTGAGCTTCCACCCACTTAGAAAAATAGTCAGTCATAAACAAAATAAATTGAACCTTACCGGGTGCCTATGGAAGGGTGCCGAAAACGTCCATTCCCCACTTCATAAATGGCCATGGCGATAAAAGTGAATGTATTAGTTATCCCGGTTGGTGTAACATCGGAGCATGTCGTTGGCATCCATCACATTTTTGCACGAACTCCTTCGCATCCTTTTCCATGTCGATTCAGTAGTAACCTGCTCTGGTCACCTTTCGAACCAATGATTCGGTGCCCGAATGATTTCCACAGGTGCCCTCATGAATTTCCCTTAGAACATAATAGGCATCTTCTGGCCCTAGACATATTGCTTGCGGACCATCAAACATTATTCTGAATGAGGTTCAATCCTCAAACAAACAAAATTGGGTTGTCTTTGTACGGAGGACCCTCGATTCTTTTCAATCCGAGAGCAATTTGCTGGTCTTTAGATATTCTACGTATTTGTTTATCCAATCCCAGGTAAATCTTGTAGAGTTTATCTCGGCATGACCTTCTTCTACCACTGATCTCATGAGCTGCACCACTGCTCCCGAATTAATCTCATTGTCTTCGATCGATGATCCTAAGTTAGCTAGGGCATCAACCTCACTATTTTGATCCCGGGGGGACATGTTGTAAGATCCAATCCTTGAACCTGTGTAATGCTACATGTAACTTATTCAGGTACCTTTGCATTTGTTCTTCTCTAACCTCGAAAGTTTCACTAACTTGGTTTATTATGAGGAGGGACTCGCACTTAGCTTCGATCACCTCAGCCACCAAGCTTTTGTCTAGTTAGAGACCTACAATCATGGCCTCATATTCGGCCTCGTTGTTAGTCAACTTTATAATTCTGATAGATTGTCTAACTACATTGCCTGGTGGTGGCTTTAAAATGATGCCGAGTCCGGACCCTTTTATGTCTGAGGCACTGTTCATAAAGAGGGTACAGATTCCCGAGGACGTCCCTGAGTTCACCATCAACTCTCGTTCGACCTCGGGTATTAGGGCCGGCATAAAGTCGGCCATAAAATCTACCAAAATTTGAGATTTGATGGTTGTTGGGGGTCAATACTTTATTTAGTACCCATTGATTTTGTTGTTTTAGACTTCAATACCACACAAGAAGATAGGTTACTTTGTGTGGTACCCAATTTTCGAGTGCTGTCTCAGTAGAAGAACCTGATTCTTCTTGGTGTTCCAACTACTACTGTTGCGGAATAATAAAAAGCAGTAAAGTAAAAACAAAGAGATTTTTACGTGGAAAACACCTGGCTCAGATTTTTTCAACTCTTCACTAAAAACTCTGAGCCAAACGGACTTACAAAATAAACTCTTTTGTAATCCTAAGGATTAACTCTGATCCCTTTGTAGTAACTAGCCCCTAGCTAATTTCTACACATTTCAAGTTAACTCTAACTTGAACAATACGTACATATTACAATTTCTTCTATGAAAGCTGAAGATACAATATGAAAAACTCCTACTACAATCAACGAGACTCAATAACCAATCAGATGGAACTGGTTCTTCTAGTTGAATTGTAGCCTTTGCATCGCACAATGATTCTGCTAGAAAAAATAAATCTGGGAATTTTGTTTTCAGACTTTGATTCACTTCAGCTTTGTGCCTCTTGAATTCTAGCAGAAATACATAAAGTATTTATAGAGTCAGTCGTTGAGCTTGTCTTCCAATTCTAGTTCAACTCTACCTGGGTGAACCAATTCGAACCAAACTCAACTTTCTTTCTTTTATTACTTTCCTTGATAAATTTGACTTCAATTAATCAGATCAGTTTGCAACCTTTTTGCATTAGGAGACAATCTCTTGGTTCATTGATATTTCATATTCAAAACATCTACTAAGCATATACGGTTCATGTGCCAGCTAGTTAGTTCAAGATGTGTGCTCTGATGGACCTGGTTCAACTGGTCAGCCTTTTGTCAATCTTCAAAACTATGCAGTGACATGGGTCAACAAATCTCAACGACCCATTTGGTCAATCGTCCCGAGAGTTCGGGTTTGTGCACAATATTTTGCAATGGGTAAGTTGTTACAACACATATGGGATGATACTGAAAATAAGGTTTTAGTTTCTTAGAGGCGCATAGTAAAGCGAGCGCCAGTTTTCTAGGTGAGGGTATCTAGTCTCGGCTTCTCCTAGGGTCCTCCTAACATAATAAATTGGAAATTGTGTACCTTGATCTTCCCGAACCAGGACTCTACTTACCGCTATTTCAGATATTGCCAAGTACAATTACAATTGCTTATCTATTTTTGGTGTATGAAGAAGTGGTGGGCTCGATAAATATCGTTTGAGCTCTTCCAAGGCTCGCTGACACTCTAGGGCCCATGAAAAGTTGTTCTTCTTTTTGAGCAGCGAGAAGAATAGGTGGCTCTTATCCGATGACCTCGATATGAATCACCCCAGGAAAGCTATATGTCCGATTAATCTTTGTACGGCTTTTACGTTGTCCACGATCGGGATATCTTCGACCGCTTTGATATTTTCACGACCCATTTTCTCCCTCCGTAAGGCGTCGTGACGTCACCTAGTCGCTACGACTAGGTAATCCTAATAATATCGAAATAACGGAAATAAGGTAATAATTGACAACTAGCTTCAATAGATATAATATACTCTTAAGAATGCCACTCGGCATGTACAAGTAAACCAGCAATCGAATAACAGCACTCCCAAAACCCAGTAATCACGAGTCACAAGCTCTAAGAAATTTTGTCTAGGTGTCTTCTATACATAGTGTCTAAAAGAAGTAAAGGAAGGAAAAACAGTATAAGGGATAGAGGGGGACTTCGGGGATCTGCGGATGCGGGCACATATACCTTGAAGTCTCCTAGTAAGATGTAGCGACTGCACTAGAGATGAGGCGGGTAAGATGTACCTGGATCTGCACACGAAAAACATGTGCAAGAAGGGCGTGAGTACACCACAATAGTACCTAATAATTGCCAAGCCTAACCTCGGTCGATTAGTGATGAGGTTACGTCAGGGCCCTACCGGAACATATATATATATATATATAATAGAGCAAAGCAAAAAGGAAATATCGCAATAATAATGACTGAAATGTAACAAGCAAAGAATAATGGAAAAACAATAGCTCAGAACACAACAGTTCAACAAGGGATCTTCCGAGATACCGTCTCGTAGTCCCAAATGTAAATGTGCAGGGGGATCTCCCGGAATACCATTCCGTAGTCCCAAAGTAAATATGCAAGACAGGGGGGATCCCCCGGAATACCGTTATGTGGTCCTAAAGTAAATATGCAGCCAAACAACAAGATTCAATAATCATGGCACAGAGTCTTACAATTTATCTTAAGCACAATTTAAGGAAGGCAGGTAAAATCACTAAGCATGCTGCACGTAGTTCAAGTTAACAGTTAAGGCAAGTAGGCATGCTTTCTTAGTCTAACAGAATGCTACACAAGCTAATAAGTTCAAATAAGAGGAAAAACAGGTTGTTATTTAGTGAAAGTCGGGTTTTACAACAAATAGCTCGTGTACGTACTTGCCACCTCACGTACACAGTGCTCCTATAACAACAATAGTACCAATCCTAAGGGAATTTCCCCTACACAAGGTTAGGAAAGCCACTTAGCTCAAATCAATCTGAAATTATGCTCTTTCCACGAATATCCGACTCCAAATGGACCAAATCTAGCTAAAACTAATTACATAACATAATATAACTACAAGAAACTAATCTAGCAAACGGAATCAAAGTTAAAGCAAGAAATTGGAAAATCGCTCAAAAAGCCTCCCGGGGACCACGTTTCCGAATCGAGTAAAAGTTACCAAATAAGAACACCCATTCACTCACGAGTTCACTCGTACAAAATTATCCAAATCTGACTCCTTAATCCCACTCAAAACTCAGAATTTCATTTAGGGAACTTTTCCCCCATTATCCCAACTTCCTCACTAAAATTCCTGAATTAGATGAAGAATACAACAATACATTGATGAAATATAATCAACATCGAGTTAGGAGTAGTTAACCAATAGTTTCCTCTAAAAATCCTTCAAAATTTCACCCAATTCTGAGCTCTCCAAGTCCCAAAATGAAAATGAGATCAAACCCTCGAAATTCCCCTTTTCTGCGGATTTCACTTAATGCACCTCGTCCGCTTCTACGATCAAGAGGTCGCATCTGCGTGTGCACACCTGGGACCTTTGTCTGCTCCTGCATTCCCTCACTCGAATCTGCGGGCATTAGAGATGCGGAATTCACCTCACAACTGCGACCCAGACCACCCTTCCAAATTCTGCTTCTGCACTTGGTCGTCCGCACATGCGGCCCCGCACCTGCGGTTCCCCCACCACAGGTACGAAAACACCAGAACCAGCATACCAGAAATTCTTCTAAGTCCAAGTTTTCACCAGTTAAGCACCTGAAACTCACCTGAGGCCCCCAGGAGCTCAACCAAATATACCAACCAATCCTAAAGCACCATACGAACTTAGTCGAGCCTTCAAACCACATCGAACAACATCAAAAACACAAATTACACACGGATTCAAGCCTAATGAACTTTGAAATTTCTAAATTCTACAAACAACGTCGAAACATATCAAATCTCGTCCGAATGACCTCAAATTTTACACACAAGTCAAAAATGACACCGCGAACCTACTCCAACTTTCGGAATTCCATTTAGAGACCGATATCAAAATTTTCACTATCGACCAAAATCACCAAAATTCCAACTTTCGCCAATTCAAGCCAAATTCTACTAGGGACCTCCAAATCACATTCCGGACGCGCTCCTAAGTCCAAAGTCACCTAATAGAGCTAACGGAACCACCAAAATTCAAATCTAAGGTCGTTTACACAGAAGTCGATATCCGGTCGACTTTTTCAACTTAAGCTTCCAATTAAGAGACTAAGTGTCTCGATTCACTCCGAAAACCAAAACGAACCCTCCCGACAAGACACAATAGCAGAAATAGATATGGGGGAAGCAATTAATAGGGGATCGGGGCTCTAACTCTCAAAACGACCGGCTGTGTCAGAATTTTTTTGGGTTTGATCTCTATTCCTCGGTTGGATACCATGAACCCAAGGAACTTACCCAATCCAACTCAGAACGCACACTTCTCCGGGTTCAGCTTTATATTGTACTTTTTCGAAATGTTGAAAGTTTCCTACAAATGTTTTAAATGGTCATATGCTCACATGGACTTAACCACCATGTCATCAATATAAACCTCTATCGATTTTCCTATTTATTCCTCAAACATCTTATTTACCAAGCGTTGATAAGTAGCACCGGCATTTTTTAGTCCGAATGGCATCGCGATATAACAATACTTGTCGTACTTGGTAATGAAGGAGGTTTTCTCCTGATCATCTGTGTCCATCCGTATTTGGTTATAACTGGAATAGGCATCGAGAAAGCTAAGGATCTCGTGGCTAGCTGTGGCATCGATCATATGATCGATATTAGGTAGAGGGAAGGAATCATTTGGGCAGGATTTGTTCACAACCTTATATTCTACACATATTCTTAGTATGTTCCCCTTTTTAGGGACTATCACTATGTTTGCTAACCAATCCGGGTATTTAACCTCTTGAATAGACCATATTTTAAGGAGTTCAAAGCGTGTTTGACCTCAGACTAGGGCCTCCTTTCTGCTTGACCGGATGGAATTTCTCGTCCAGGCTAAGCTTGTGGGTGTTTATCTCCTGGGGGATCCCTGTCATGTCAAGATGGGTCCATGTGAAACAATCTATGTTAGTATAATAAATTGAATGAGTTTTTTCTTGAGCTCGAGAGTTAGCCTCAGGCCCAGGTATACCTTTCGATCGGGAAGATGTTCAATCAGTATGACCTACTCCAGCTCTTCGATCGTTGATTTTGTGGCATCAGAATAATCGGGGACTATTAAGGATCGGGGGACCCTGTAATCGCCGTCTTCGCCAGTACCCTTCTTATCTAGTTTGGTCGAGGCTAGCATCAGTGATTGTTATTTGGTCCCTTTTTTTGCTTCCGTCCTTGGTTCCTTTGATGTTACAAGTGTTGATATCGGAATCACTTCATCGACTGCAAACATCTCTTTTGCAGTCGGTTGTTCCCTGTAGATCTTCTAATCCCCTCCTAGCATCGGGAAGTTTAACACCCAGTGAAGGGTCGAAGGCATTGCCCTCATGTTGTGGAGCCATGGCCTCCCGAACAGGGCGTTGTACCTTATGTCACCCTCGATCACATAACACTTGGCTTCCTGGATGGTACCGGCGGCATTGAATGGGAATGTTATTTCCCCTTTAGTGGTTTCACATGCCATGTAGAATCCATTCAAAACTCGGACCGCGGGTACAATTTGGTCTTGTAGATCTGTTACATCTCATGTTTTCATACGTTAAAGTTTCATCGTCAGTTAATCGACGTAGATGTGGGGATGAGATTATTTTGAGGTTAACGTATTTATGCTATTTATAACAAACGATAAGTAAGTGTCAGGAAGGATAAAGGCTACGCGAATTAAAGAAAATGAGTTTCGTTGAAGGTTGTCGATTTTGGATAAAATATGGTCCGAGCTATAATACCCGATATTTATGGACTAGTACCATACAACGTACCATATGACCATGATAGTATGATATATAAGTGTATTAAAGATGAGTAAAATTTTAAGTAATTCGAGACAATTATTAATTATGTGGGTAATTGGTTAATTATTGGGTAACGGAATATTACCCAATTAGTTAATAAATTATAAGATAAGATTAACACCCTCCTCCCCCCTCCCCAAAAAAAAACATGGTAGCAAGCCACTTTCCAAATAAATGACTCTTAGTCACTTTGGATTATGTGGCAACCTAGTATGTTAGTTACAAGACATCTCATGCTAATATTTTCATTTTCTAACAACACTTTAATTCTAAGACTTCTAATAAAAACTTTCCATCAGTAACTCACTTCTCTTAACGTTTCTGTTAAGCATAATCATAATCTCTTCAAACTTCACCAAGACTTTCCTAACTCTTTTCATAGTTAAGAATACAAGACATTTCATTTCTAACCTTTTCATTTCTAACAATCAGACGTGATTTTTTCATTTCTAACACTATAACGTGATTTCACATGATTCATTTCTAACACTACAACATGATTTCTTCAATCAACGAGATTTCATAGCACAGTAGCAACGTGAGATTTTGTGATTCTAAGGGAGTACGGTGCAACCTTTTCCAAGAATATCATACAAATTTTTCTTTACTCCAGGTATGTTAAGGCTATCCCTTCTTTCTTTTTGGCATGATCTATACGACACAAGCGAAACGAGCAAATGCACAACTTTCATAAATTACTCTATTCGTAGAAACGCTATAGATGTGTATAATATTATTCTCCCATAAGTATTATTATTCTATCGTCTATTCATAGGTCTCAGGAAAATACGTATTTGATAAATTTTATCCGTAAGGTATATTGATTTTTATGGCATTTCGAGAAATTCTTATTAACGTATTTCTTATGCATTTCATACGTTTATACATGTACACTGACACATGACCAGATGGCATTATATACGCGTATATATATATATATGGGATATGGGAAAAGATTACGGTATTATATACGCACCACCACCTGATCAGTTGGTATATGTTGATGATTTTTCCCACAGTGGCCGAGATGATATGATGGGATGTCCTCAGAGGCTTGATGATGTTATGTACACCTATACCTATGCATGACACGACATTTACATGCACGTGCATGATATTTTAACTATTTCTAGATTTGCAAAGTTATTTAGACTTACAGGCAAAATTCCTTATTCCATGTTTCATATATGTCTCTTATGTACTTATTTTCATGCCTTACATACTCAGTACATTATTGATACTGACGCCCTATTTCCCGGGGTCTGCATTTCATGCCCACAGGTGTAGGTGGGCAAGATGACGGTCTTCCTGCTTAGGATCCTTGATCAGTGAGAGTTGGCGTGCTCCACTTGATTCGGAGCTGCTTTTGATTTTGGTACGATATTTTAGTATACATATATGGGTATGATGTGGCCCAGTCCCATCCTTGTACAGTTGTATTTTCTATTAGAGGTTTGTAGACAGTTATGTATTGTTGGTTAGTATGTGGCCTCGTCGGATTCCAGTTTTGGGTATATAGTTGTTTATAGAAGCCTTGCCGGCTCGCCCACTGTATTCCGCATGTATATGTACATATGTCTTTCGGACAGGTTTCTCTCGCATATGTTATCCATGTTTATATCTTAGACGCATGTTTAAGGGTGTTCGCCAGGTAGGACTCGGGCACGCGTCGTGGCCTATCGGTTTGGGTCGAAACAAAAGTGGTATCAGAGCAGTTTTGTCCTTGGGTTGTCTACAGACTGTATCTAGTAGAGTCTTGTTTATGAGTGTGTTGTGCACCATATTTATAGACAGTAGGCTACATGACATATAGAATGTTATCCTTTCTTCTTATCTTAGACCGTGCAATATAAGAATTCTTGTTCCTAACGATGTGTTACGTTTTCAGTGATGCCTCCGAAGACTACAGCCGCTAGCACGGGTTAGAAGGCTATGAAGGTGTTAGAAGGAGATATAAGTTATACTATGAAGTCATATCCATCGGAGATCATGGGTTCTATCGAGGAGGATCCATCCGAGGATTCATATGAGTCATCTGTTCGAGTAGTTTTGATTTCGCCGGCAGCAGATGAGGTGAGGGGAGTTCCGACCTCACCAAGGCCCTTAATTTCATTATCAAGGCCCATTGATCAGGGTAAGGGGAGTGGTTCATGGATTGGCACAACCGGGTTCCCCTCAAGCTCAAAACTATGTCAAGGTATTTGTGGACACCAGCTCTTCTGAGGTTCCAGATAGTCCACAATCTTGGGAGTCCGTCAATCAAGGTTCGTCAGTGTATGTTATAGGATATACGGAGGAAGAGGATAGTAGTCGGACCAAGAGGAGGAAGGTAGCTGATAAGTATATGAATATTCTACTTCTAAGTGTGTCTGATCGAGGCTCTCATATAGGACGAGGCAAGGACCCTCTACTGTAGACTTCCTCCAGATGTCAGTTTTTGGTTGGTGAGCTCCACTTCTTCTTGGAGTATTACCAATTCATGGTTCTGAATATGTTAGGTTGTTTTATGAGGGCGTAGGGAGTCCTGTCCCGACTTGTATATATTATGGTTATGTTTACTTAGAGGTTTTGCAGACAGTATCTTGTATATAGTTTTGGGTATGATATGTTTACGGCCTTGTCGAACCCTATGTATATAAACATTTTTCTAAATTAGTTATGCGAGTAAAGTCTTAATATTGTTACTTATATATATGGATGTCGCCCGTAATGGCCCGTGATAGATTTGATAATAAACAAGGATAAGGTACGTGGTGTTCGATTGGGTAGAACTTGATATTATAATGGGTATGGATTGGTTGGCTTTTTGTTATGCTAACATCAAGTGTAGATCAAAGATGGTTCCTTGTGGATGCGTATTGATTATAGACAGTTGAATAAGGTGATAATCAAGAATAAGTACCCCCCCCCCCCTCCCGAGGATTGATGATTTATTTGGTCAACTGCAAGGTGCCAAGTATTTCTCGAAGATAGACGTGAGGTCCGAGTAACCTCAAGTAAGGGATAAGGAGAAAGATATCCCGTAGATAGCATTCAGGACCAGATATGGGCACTTGAGTTTTGTATCATGTCATTTAGTTTGACTAATGCCCCAGCAGTATTCATGGACTTGATAAATTGACTGTTCAGGCCCTTTTTCAGATCTATTCGTAATTGTATTATTTGATGATATATTGGGTGTACTCTCATTAAGAGACTAAGCACGCAGATCATTTGCATATTGTGCTCAAAGTTCTACAAAAAGGGAAGTTGTATACAAAATTCTCTAAATGTGAATTCTGTAGATTTTCTTGGGCATACTATTTCAAGTGAAGGTATTTCGGTTAATACACAAAAGATTGAGGAAGTAAAGACTTGACCTAGACCCACGACACCAACGGAGGTTCGTAGCTTTCTTGGTTTGGTAGGTTATTACAGGAAACTTGTAAAAGGATTTCATTCTCTTTCAGCACCTTTGACAAAAGTAGTGTGACGACGTGATGTCTCGCTTGATGTTTCAGAATAACACAAGGAAATCTATGATGCAAACAAGCTGAAGGAAGGTTGTGAATAAGTATAAATAGATATGTGTATCGCAAGCTAAAGTATGGTAGAACGACAAGGTTTTAGGAAGACATGAATAAGGATAAGAAAAGGTGAGTGAGAAGGTGACGAGAATGGATAAGTCCTTGGGATTAAGCCCATAATAATAAGAGAGCTTATGGTTTCTCTAAGTCATAGAAAGATAAATATAGCCTGAGTAAACTCAAAGGAGTCTAAGACCAGTAGCATTTAGAAGAGATGGAATGATGCCCTGGTAGTGGAATAAGGGCGTAATTGTGATAGATAAAGGATGACGTTTGGGCCTTTAAAAGGAGGAATTTCATGAATTGTAAAAGATTAGAATACCCATGTAAGTTCACTCAAAAGGGAGCTAAGTTTCAGTGGATTGATGCTCGCGAACGGAGTTTCCAGGCATTGAAGGACAGATTAACTTCAGCATCGGTTCTAACGCTCCCAGAAGGGACCGATGGTTATGTTATCTATTGTGACGCTTCAGGCGTTGGATTGGGCTGTGTGCTGATGCAGCATGCTAAGTAGGGCTGGACATATATCGGGTACAACCGATAGCCCGAACCGAAAAAATTTTATTGGGTTATCGATATCGGGTTATTAGGTTAATGGTTCGGTAACGATTTTATATTTTTTCACTATTGGGTTATCGGTTCGGGCCACAGTTTGCTAAATTTCTTAACGGGTTAATCGATAACCCAATAAGATTTAATAAAATTAGGATTTTACCCTTAAGTATATAAATACATCTAGGGCTTCATTCTCTCTTTTTCTCCCAATTTTCCCAGCCGCATTCAAGATTGAAGTTTCACAGTTCACTCTTCAGACTCTGATTCAATTCTTTAACAGTTCTTCTTCAAAATTCAAAAGTACAACCACATTCTTAGAATCTTAGCGTAAGTTTGTATTCCAAAATTACTTCTTTGTTAAAAACAAATTTCGTTCCTTTATTTTGAGCTTTACAGTAGAGTTCGATAATAAAAATATAGGATTTTTGATTGTTTTCAATTCTTTATTTTGTGCTAATGTTTTAGTACTATGTTTGTACTTGTTAATTTTAAGGTGAAATTGCTACTACCTTGTATTGCTATTAATGTATTTGGACAATTGTTGTTGAAGAATTAACCCTATTTCAGTTATGTTTGAAAATTGTTGAATTACTTGTACTCTTGTTGCTCTTGCTACAATTGGAGTCTGGAAAATGACATTGATATCTTGATCATGGTTTGGCAGGAAACCAAAAAATTATAATTTATGTTTCCTGTTAACTAATATTTCCAGTGAATTGGAGACGGAATGCTTGTGGAGTTGTAGTATCAATTTTTGAGATTGCACAGGTCATGAATTTGTCAAAATGAAACATGCTTCAAATATTAGTTGTGGCTAGAAGGCATAATTGGGTAGTATACTACATTTGAATTCTTCTCTTTTTTGCTTAACTTGAGTGAATTATCTTCTATTTTTGCGTAACTCTAGATTGAGTTATCTTATCAGGCAAACCGATAACCAAATCGATAATGATCAATAACCGATAACTAATATCTTATCAGTTTGGTTATCAGTTTATCATATTTTGTAAACCGATAACTGATATGCTAAACTCATAATATTCATAACCGAACCGAACCGACCAATGTCCACCCCTAATGATAAGGTTGTAGTTTATGCTTCTAGACAACTAAGAAAGCACGAGAAAAATTATCCGACCCATGATTTAAAGTTAGCCGAAGTGATTCATGCATTAAAGAGGTGGAGGCACTACTTGTATGGCATTCATGTTGATATCTATATGGATCATAAAGAGCCTCCAGTATGTCTTCAAGCAAAAGGAAATGAATTTACGTCAAAGGAGATGGTCGGAGCTGCATAAAAATTATGACGTTGATATTGTATACCATATGGAGAAGGCGAACATAGTATCCAACGCCCTCAGTCGTAGATCTATGGGTAGCATGTCATATTTACATCCACAAAAGAGGGAAATAGCCCATGAGATTCATCAGATAGCTAGTCTTGGTGTTCGATTACTGGACTCAGGTGATATTGGAATTACTATTCAGGATACGGCAACATCCTCTTTAGTAAATGAAGTAAAGGAACGCCAGTATGAGGATCCTGTGTTGGTTCATTATAGGGATACCACCCCTGATGCGAGACTAAATTGCATGGTTTAGCATGTGATATACCTTAAATTTTATGAGCATTAATG